>CAKAKR010065330.1:10228-26407 GCA_916700685.1 Adelosebastes latens
TCTGCGCTCTCTAAGTGCCATTCTAGTTACCATAGCATGTTTTAATATTTCTTAGTCCGACATATTTCACAACACATTTCAAAAACGTGTTACTTTCCGAAACATCATACTCATTTAGAAATACGACAAATGTCTGAACACTTGGCCTTCACACTCCAGGCCTGAACACACATCTAGAAATGCACCTATATTTTTATTATAACGCAGAACTAATAATTTATTGTAATGATGAATAATATCGACCTTGTTGTGTCTTCATATCGACAGAATATGAAACCAACAACATAAGAAGGTACTTTTATTTACTTATAGCCACCTATCAGCTGTGCGCTGGAGATCAGACGAGAGACGTAACGACTTAAAGCTTCAGTAGGCAGTATATGTTTGGCATCATTGAGCAAAAATCCCATAATAACCTTTCAGCATATTGTAATTCAAGTGTTCTGAGAGAAAACTAGACTTCTGTGACAATGTACACAACAGAGACTGCCCTATTTAAGGTAGAAAATCACATTCTCATGGCGGCATGAAAGCTCTAGTTTAATGCCTCTACATTGGGTGCAGGTTTGAGAGCATCTTAATTGATCAGCCTGGGTCGGCATTAAGGACTTGTTGGTTCAGCTCTTATCTGTCTCATATTCAAATTCACGTCATCTTCAGCAGACTCATCCACACACAAAACTTATTTCACTTTTCTACTGATCATATGCAGCTACAACCAAGCTCATATTAAAATATTCGCCAATTGCTGAAGACAAAAGGATGCAAGAGAGTGCTGGACGCTGCCTTACTGTGGTGGCGCACCTATTCGGTAGGCACGTCCTGATTGGATTAGTGTGTTAACGCGTGCGTGTGATTGGAGGAGAGTATTACCCATAGAGTCCAGTAGAGGGCGGAGCCCGTGTGAGTTAGAACTTGAACTTTTAATTTAAAAAAAGAGATTTTTATCCCAGTTGTTCATGTTTTGTTACTGACGATTCAACCAGGAGAGTTTCATGTCCATTCAAGCCGTAGAAGTGCTTCAACTGCCACCTAACTTTGTCAATGGAGAAAATGAACCAGCTCTTTATTAGGCGCTCCTACAGGATTGGTTCAGCTTTGAACTTTTTTCTATTTAGCCTTTTCATTGCAATTTCATATTGCACCCATTGCGCCCACCAAAACCATTACAAATGACCTTTACAAAAATGATTAGTATGGGTGTTTACTGATCTGCCATCCCTATGATTAAGGTTTGGTTGGGTTTAAGGTATTAGTATGCTTGTTCTTGAAATCCCATTTCCAAAGGTAGAATACATTTTTGACAATGTGACATCACTTTACTCAGTGATTGTGTGAAAGTTGACAGGCTTTGAACTTTTCTCTCAAGCTGTCTTTATCATTTGTCTTCTTTATAATTTAGAATATTTTCAGTCCTTTCCTTCTCCTTTCCAACGGGGAACTGAACTGAAAGTGAAACTCATCTTTTCTCTCTCCAAAGCCATCCGGCTCAGATGAAAACAACACTATAGAAAAGTTTCACATTCAGTTCAGTTCCCTGTTGGAAAATATTCTAATTATAGCGTACACTTAAGTGAACATCGATTTTGTTTGGTGAGCCTTTCTTTTAGGAGGCTATAATCTGTTTTGCTGCCGCCCCGTCCACAGCACTGTATTGCTTTGCTCCCGTGCCGGTACTCCTGTCTGTTTTTCCAAGCTGGGGGCGCGCTGACCGCCATCTTCTAAGTCACTGACTATGGAGAAGTACCTCATACAACCCCACTGAGAAACACCCAAACTATCCCTTTAAGGTCAGAAATGATTATGATTTGGTTTTAAAAAGTGAACCTTTACCCAGACCTCCCACCCAAGATGTTGTGCAGTGCAATAACAATGTCATTTCATTATCTCATGATTCTTGGGGTCACGATATGATTCAAAATTGACGCTAAGGGGCGCGACAAAGTGCCAATATGTGTTGAGTTGGGATTACAATGTGTTGGAGCTCCACACTCTCTCCATAGAGAACATACTACATCCTACACTGGCACTGAACTTTGGTACTGGATGTAAGCTGGGAGGTGATGAATCATAATAATGTATTAGGGACACTGGGATGTACCACTAGAGGTCCTTGTCAGGTAAACATAATGATTCACTAATTGTTCATATGAGGACAGTCTCAGGCAGCTCTAATCAAGACAGGACACCTGCCTGATGTTTAACCCTAAATGAAAAGGCTCCTCCACTACTTAATACTTTTATTAAGCAGAACAATTCAAACAACAGATCCACAAGATGTGCTCTGAGAGGGGACTGTCTGATCCCTCACAGGTCCAGCCAATCAGGTTGTTTTCTGTAAGAAACACCTTACCAACTGAAATAAGAAACTGTGCCGACCACCGTACCTTCACACAACGTCTCAAGGCCTGTTTTGAAAAGTCAGACGTGAACATTTTTAAGCTACAAAGTGAATTGCTAATTTTATTATTATTGTTGTCATTATTGGCTAACGTTCTGCTAACTTGTCCCATGACCTTTGGCCAATGCCAGATGGTCAGATTTGCATGGGTATGTATGCCTTATTTACTAGTAGCCTACTTTACTTAACTTTATTGAACAATGTGGTATGATCTTCTATAGTTGTGTCTTACAGCTCTGTGCTGCATGGCTCATGTGTTAGGTGTGTGATATTACTGCATCTTTTATCACCAAGCTCAACATTATAATTGTCAATTATTGCTGCTCTACATTTCTGCAATGTGTCAAACATGCTTCTAGTGCTTGGTTGTGTAAATAAATCAATGAAATGAGGTCCTTAGGCTACAGCTGTCGTTTCTATTCATCCTGTGTGGCTTGGTACATATGTATGCTATTTAAATAGTGTGTATTAGATTATATAATCGTTGTACAAATTTATATTCATAATGTTGACTTTCAAATGAAAATGTTCATGCAAGAACCTAATAATTATGAATGCTGAATAGATTTAATTACATTAGATTACTAGAGTTGTACTATATGTTTACAAAGAGGACGGAAGGAAAGGATGAAGGAAAATATTGTAGGTGGCCACAACCCTGAGGCTACAGCTCTAAATATCTTGCTTTCCACAGTTTTGAGAAGAGATTTATATGGCATTAAGTAATTGGATTTTTTTTCTGGCTGTTTCACATTCGTTTTAGAGGCATTAGTGGTGGAATGCAAGCCTCACTAGAGTTTCATCCCCATCAAATGCTGCTGGATTGACAGAAACCCCGGCCTCCTGAGCTTAGAAAGTGCCCTTCTGGTTCTGGACTGCTGAGCATAATCGAGCCCAGTATAGCACTGCTCTGTGCTTAGTGAGGGAGACATCAGATGATGGAAAGGTGATGAAGAGTTGTTTTTACTGCTGTTAACAACAGCATATACATATATACGGTATATGGATCTCTTGGATGAGCCAACATCCCTGTAAAACATGATAGAAACTCTTATAGAATACACTGGGAAGTCTTATGTGAATCTCTGTGTGAACACTGCAGCCTGTAAATACACATTGTTCAATGTGTAACTGCTAAATGCCTCCGTCTTTGTTTAAGACCAGATGCTTTGTTTTCTTGCGGAGCCTCTCATTCAGATGACATGACTTTTTCCCTCCATGCCATTCCCTCCTCGTCTCTCAGTAATGACGATGTACTTAGTGCTGAACAAAAATTGAAAAATATAGACACTGCTATAATGACAACTGTAATTTCCAAATTCCACAAGGGTGCTGAGATTTCATATTAGATAGAAAGCAACTTCACACAGCTTCCAGAGAAGTCTTCCTGCTGAACAAAAGCTCTTTCAATTTGAGGTGAAACTGAACAAATTATCAGCATCAAGCTGAATAAAATGAATTTTTGGCCACTTGTGGAGCAGCAGGCTGACATGTTCTTCTCTCTGTCTGTGGCCATCTCCCCCATTTCAGTGTCTGGGACGGGGCCTCTGCCGCACTACTGTACACACAACAAACACACACACACACCCATCTACACACAACATACAGCGTTAATATGAATAATGAATAATGTTGTGAGATTATTCCTTATATCATGGGCTATTTTGGGATTTATAAATTATCACATACTCATATATATGTATATATATATATATATATATACACCGATCAGCCATAACATTAGAAGAGCATGGGCACCCTGACCGGTCTGTGGCTACGCAGCCCCATACGCAACAGACTGCTCCTCACTGCGTGTTCTGACACCTTTCTATCAGAACCAGCATTAACTTGTTCATCAGTTTGAGCTCCAGTAGCTCTTCTATTGCATGGCGTGTCTGCTGCGTTTCTGCTGCTGCTGTCAGCCCTTTCTTTCTACATAGAGTTTGCCTTTTAAAGGGACTGTTTGTAACCTCTTACACTTATAAATCTAACGGATCGGTTTCCAATGTGCGCTCGCGCACTCACATATCCGCGCTCGCGTGTGGCTACGCTGTTCAGACTCAGACTCCAACACAAACTACACGGAAGCACCAAAACCTCTTGGTTGTATCTAGTGAAGCCCGTCTGTTAAACAGTGTTGGCCATGGTCGGAGGACGCGGGGGAGACCGTAGCTTTGGTCTCCAGGACTGGAGTCTCTGCTGTACTCTGCTCCTCTGCTCCTCTGCCTGCCTTCACTCACACACCGTGCGCGTTCTCGCTCCACCTCACGTGCATGCGCACACAGTACACACTGCAGAAGACTTCGTAGCTCTATCTAGTGAATGTACAGTGGACGTAACTGCTGCAGCTCCTCCAGACCAACAGAGGTTTCCCGTGTCTTGCGAAGTGATGGGGCTCCGCGGCGAGAAATGTTATCGTCTCTGACCGGGTGCCGGTGTCTCCCTCCCACCGCGGTCGGAGACGATAACGTTTCTCTCGGAGGCTGAGGCAGGAAAAGCCAACACTAGGATCAGCAGTGATTCATGGAGAGACCTTCGTCTGGTCAGCTAACATTACTGCCAAGCAGCTGAAATATAGAGTGATATTGTGGTTTTAGCTGACGTGTGTCGCCTCACTGTTTTGAGCGATGCTCGTTCATGTCTATTTAGAGCGAGCAAGCGCGAGCCCGACGCTGACTTTCGTTGACTTAACTGCCGCAGGTGTCGCTGTTAACAAGCAATTCTGAAAGTTACAAACAGTCCCTTTAATGGCCATTTCATTTCATTATAAATATAATTTATATTTATTTTAGACAGCGAAAGGTTAAGAAACGTGTGGTAATTTGTAAATAATAGTAATAATCCACAATTAAAACTCCGTACTATATTCATTCATGGAGCTCTCCAAGTCACTGCATGTTCTAGAACACTGTCCTGCACATATTTCAGAATAAAAGCCTTGTGTTAACAAATGAAGGAATTCTGTCCACAGAAAAAACACGTGAGGACTTTTATTTTGAAATGAAAGCAGGAAGTGTTGATTTAAAAATAAATCTTTACTTTTTTTCATCTCCGTAACATATTCTACATATAGACCTCGAAACTGTAGTAATGTAGCAGGTATGACGTCAATATACAGTCAGTAGATCACCTTCACTGTCTGTGACATATTCTACAGATATGTAGACATTGAAACTGTAGTAATGTAGCTGGTATGATGTCAATATAGTCAATAGATCACTTTCACTGTCTGTTGTTGCTGTGAGACGCGCGCGGCACGCGTAAAAAATAAGCGAGATCTCTATTCTCTAGAAGAGACGCAGCTGAGATGGCAGTGTGGCTGCTCTAACCTGTTAACAGGGACGCCGAAATAAAAAACAACAGGTAACGCAGCCGCCACGCGCTGCGTTACCTGTGTGTCCGGGCTGTAAGCCTTCTTCACAGAGGACAGTAGAGAAGCACTGGCTCACTGTCATACTGTCATAGCTTACTAAGACACTTAACAAAAGATGTGCTACACTTCAATATTCCTTATGCAAGTGTTTACCTGTAGATCAGAACCTCATCATCAGAGCAGTTGTACTGGAGCTGGTACATCTTCACCTTGGGAGCTGATTTGCTCACTGTCCATTTGACCAGTGCTGAAACAGCTGTCACCTCGGAGACGGACACAGTCCTCTCTGGTTGGCTCTTGGGAGCCCCTTTGCTGATCCTGGTGGTCCCTGTGATATCAGAAAGGCGTGACTTTGGTGGTGCCGGCTGCCCGGTGCCATTGCTGAGGTGGGGGAGCTGAACGATGGACACCTCCACGGAGGCGGTGGACTCCCCGGCCACGTTAGCAGCAATGCAGGTGAAGGTGCCATAGTCCTTGGAGGTGGTGATGGTGATGCTTAGGGTTCCATTGCTGTACACTGCAGTCCGTGAGGAGTTGCCAAGCAGCCGATCATCAGGGGAGATCCAGTGGATGGTAGGGTAAGGGTCTCCAGTTGCTTCGCATCTTAGGCCGGCCGTCTGGCCCTCCAAGACCAGCATTCTGTGGGTGTGCTGGGTTATGAGAGGTGGCTGACACAAAAACTCCTCCTCCTTCACATTCCAAAAGTAACGACCCTTCAGGGCAGGAGGGGAGGCACAGGTCTCCAGGTCATCGTCTCTCTCAAGCCTCCGCAGCCACAGCATCTCACAGTTGCAGTGCAGTGGGTTCCCGCCTAGACTTAAGGACAGCTGGGGAGCATAGGGTGTAGTCAGGATCATTGAGTCCTGGGCACGGGCAAAGATGGGGTCTGGGGGCAGCTTCTGCAAGCGATTCGAAGTCAGGTCCAATCTTGCCAGCCTTTCCAGGTCAGTGAAGGTGCCCTCTGGAATAAAGTCCAAAAGGTTGTGGTCCAGACTAAGCTGGTGCAGGTTTATCATCTGGCGGACTGAGTCCCAGGGCAGAGACATCAGGTTGTTGTAGGACAGATCCAGATCCTCCAAGGCAGGTGCCATGTCCTCAAGGGCCCTGTCATGGATGCGCCCCAGTTGATTGTTGTTAACAATGAGGTGCTGCAGGTTGACCAAGCCTCGCAAGTCATCAGGGCCTAGCTCCATCAAGCGGTTGTTGTCCACATGAAGCGATCGCAGTGTTTCCAAGTCACCAAAAGAGAAGGGCTGAATGTAGCTGATGGTGTTCCTGGAGAGGGTCAGGTCCACCAGATCGGTCATATTGGCAAAGTCCTGCTGCGTAATGCGGATGATGTAGTTGCCTCCCAGACGGAGCTCCACTGTGCTGCGGTCAATGTCCAGAGGCACGAAAAGAAGGCCTTTGGAGGGACACAGTGTCCCCAGGGATTCAGACAGATTCTGGCATACACAGTACTTGGGACATGCATGGGTGGTCATCACTGTGGCTCCCAGGACCAGCAGGCAGTAGATGATGTGGTCCATGGTAGAGTCATACATAGGAACCTGTGTGAGAAACAGAAAGAAGACTGATGAGTTAAAGATAATATTCATAAAATGTATCATCTTTCAAACTTCATCATCAATTCAACAGGGCCCTTCTGAAAGACCATAGAATCAGGCACAAAAGGGGTTAAAAGATCTGAGATGGAGCCACAGGCCCAACTATGTCCTACCAGAAATGATAAGAATCTTAATATAAAATATAATGATATATGTTAAATGGGATCATATTTTGAAATATATGAAATCTTTACCTGGAACCAACAGGAATCATTCAACTTTTTATCTTATCTTACAAGTTTAACAGAGTAGAACCTGAGAATTAAACCTAAAACTAAGCATTTTTCTTACGAAAGTTTTACTTATGTCACCCCATTCCATGCTGTTATAAATAAACTTGGTTTACCTAATCCTTCATTAACAAGGCAAAAGTGACCATGGCTCACATGCCACCGCCCACTGCTGGACCCCTACTAAAGTAGGGCCAAAAGGTTTTGCCCTTTAGGAACTAACGTAATTAGTCTATTGAGCACAATGTAGCTTGTTATTAGCTCACCTTCCTCAAGTCCAGGGTGCCCAACATTTAAAAAATGTTGGGCACCCTGGACTTCTAACCCCCAAAAGGCACAACTAGACCACACTGTCAACCATCATGCCAAATTTGAAATTGCTAAGTTAAATAGTTTCAGAGTTCTGCTCCGGAAACGAAAGTGTGACACGCGAACAGACGGACGGACAGACGGACACGATGAGCGCTATATACCCCCGACTACGTTGTCGAGGGGGTATAATAAATACATATATGAACTAAATCTCAGTTATTTACCAACCAAAACTGAGCACACCAGGAGGAGGTTGGCATCAGCACAAAGTGCCAAGTGTCAGGTTATATAACGGTCACGTTCTACACCTGTTTTTAGTCACCTACACACTATTAGTCACCTGGTAGACAAGCAGCTTATGGTGAACATAGACTGAAGCAGTTGATGCCAATCAGCTAATGCAAGGGCTCTGCCTGAAGTAACACCATGCCCTATAGACTGTTTCAATGGAAATGCATTGCTAGGCAACAGCCTGGGTCCATGTTTACTTCCTGTCAGCTTCTGCCATTCACGAACACTGCAACAGGATATAAACTGGGACACCATTGTAATTTTAATTTTTACAACTGTGAAGTTGGTCTATTGAGTACATTATTGTTATTGTAAGTTGGAGGGGTGGCAAACACTATGAGATCAAAAACCAAGTTATAATAGTAATATCCCTTTAAGAGATCTGTCAGTTATCGGCCCCCAGGGACACTGGAGTGGCCTCTATCTGGGACTTCATGTGACCCAGATACATTTTTCTGGGTGGATAGAGCACTCAGGTGTAGATCATTCTGTGATCAGGGAATACAGTGCAACAACTCAAGTGCAGAGCATTAGACAGTAGAAAGGAATCAGCTTATCTCAGTAGTCAAATAGAATAGGGCCATTTCAAACCTACTAGACTCCTTCTGTCGTTACCCCATTATTACTGTAGAGACAACAACACACCTGTCATTTTATTTATGCATTTTTGCACATGTGATAATCTCTCTGACATACAGTGTAATAACTCGGATAAAGACAGACAGCTTAAACAGCTTAAAATATAAAGGATTCTAAGTTAATTCAGCATACCACTGTGCAAGTGGTACTGGGATTTTTAACTTTGATAAAATACCTTGAAAAATATTGATATTTTATACCATTTTCGAACATTGAGGGCATGACATTTTAGATTTTTATTAAAAGATAAATAGCAGTGTGTGTGTCAACTCACTGTCGGAGAGAAGAGAGAGCAGAAAGCGCAACTGGTACCTGTTTATCGATACTGCAGAAAATGAGTAATGAAACCGTTTCAAATATTCAGTACCAATATGTATTGATACTTTGATATTTTTGACAACACTACAATGTGCACAGTTAGACATCATTTCGTGCAGTGTCATTATTCAATATTATTATTCACATAAACAGCATGAAATAAAAAAACAGCATGCTTTCCAATATAAACTGAGATTATCCCTTTTTTCCTTGCTGGCTCACACTCACACATACATGCACACATCTACATCTGCACATACAGTATACTCTCACAGATGGCTGCACACACCCACACTCAATTGTCCAAACATCCAAATACACGCCAATGCACCAAATATTTGTACATTGGTATTCACTGTGATGAATCCTGTCTTTGCACTGAATTGAACTATCTCTATTCCTATCAACGGTCACAGGTTCAAATCCTGCTTGGGGTCCTTCTGTGTGGAGTTAGCATGTTCTCCCCGTGTTAGCGTGGGTTTTCTCCGGGTTCTCAGGTTTCCTCCCACAGTCCAAAGACATGCAGGTTAGGTTCATTGTTGACTCTAAATGTCCTGTAGGTGTGAATGTGAGAGTGAATGGTTGTCTGTCTCTATGTGTCAGCCCTGTGATAGTCTGGAGACCTGTCCAGGGTGTACCCCGCCTTCACCCAATGTCAGCTGGGATCGGCTCCAGCCCCCTGTGGTATTTGACGAGTTGGAATGAGAACTTGTTGGCACTGACCAAGCTGTGGTATTTGATGAGTTGGGAGTGACAACAGATTGGCTAGAAAGAGAACCTTGCTTAAGGTTTGTTCGTCAAAAATAACGTATCCGTGTGTCTAATCTTTGGCAGAATCTGTACCTTTATTTAACCGGCCACATGGGACAGTGTGTCACTTGATCCTGAGATACAGATATTATTGGTTAAATCTGTAGAGATAACGTTGTGACTGCATTTCTGGCAGCTAGTTTTTTTCTTTTGTGTTTTGTCTTCTTGTACAATTTAAATATTGTAAATGTGCGTTTTTATTCAAAGTGCAATGAGGAGACATCTTTGGTGTAAAACTTACAACTCCTTTTTTAAACTTTTTAAAAATCCAGATAAGATGGAAACTGGTCCGTCTGTGTAATCCTACCTACTGTTGTTCTATAAATGAAATGCATGCTTTCCTGTTCACCAAAACAAGTTCACAAATACAAAGCTTTTCATGGACAGATGCTGTCTCTTTTAATATTAGATCAACATAGTGATATATAGCAGAAAAATTGCACGGACTATTGCTGTACCCAAGGACCCCAAAGCGCTTGGAACTATTATTACTATACTTCATGTGCTGTCGATTGGTTATTTCTCCCTAAATTTCAGCCTAGAATATGGTACATTGCAAATGACCTGCAAAGTCCTTTAGAATGTGCTCACAGGTCCAAGGAAACACAAATAGAAGTGCTCCATCACAGAGAGCAGAGCAGCGCACTGAAGAGGAGTGTTTAGTAAATCATCCGGTCAAAGTCAAGGGCGCTCTGTGGAGGATGGATCGTGTGCAGGTCAGGGAGTTAGCACAACGAGATCTCTCCTGACAAGTCAAGCATGGTGGCCATGCAGGTGACTCATGTGTTGCACAGAGGCAGGACAGCAGTAATCAGTGAAGGCCTTGATGTGAACACTCATCACAACTCATGACAGACACCGCCAGACCTCAGGGCCCACCAGGCTCCAGCCTTCATGCCCCGTCTGGGCCAGAGTCGGACGGGGAGCGGCCAGCTGCAGAATCATTTCACAGCAACACTCATCTGAACACAGGCAGACCCACACTTACACTGTGTAGACTTAGAAATGTGGGTCTCAGTGTTGTCACCACTATTTCAATACTACTTCCATACCGTTGTGAAAGATAGAAGTCAATATTGAATTTCCTGAACATTCAAAGCTTTCACTGACTGTGGTGTGCAAGCTGAAATTTCATTTCAGCATGAGCTCCGGAGGGTGTCGAGTCTGAACGGCAAAGAGAAGAAGAAAAAGTGGCAAAACTGAAATATACAGAACTGCAGTGTGTCTCCTGACAGCACAACTCATAATGTAATAACTGCACAAAATGTAATCATTTAAATGTAAAGCTTATAATGTAATTACAATCAGCACATAATGTTAGAGAACCATGAGTGCATCACGCAATAACAGTTTTGAACATAATGTATTAAGTTATTACATAACGAGAAAATGCTTACATTATAAACTAAGCAAAAAAATATGTTTAATAATGTAATAAATTCAGCTCATAGTGTAATAATTAAAAAAAACAGAGTACTGTCCTTGTCTTATTAAAGCAGAGGAGCCCTTCTAGGTTTGCATGACAAAAGTGGAGTCCTTCCTTTACAGCAACTGGACTTTGTCTGTTTGGTCAAGAGGACATTTTCATCCATCAGCTCCTGAATTTAATATACTGGTTCATTCTTTGCATGTGAAATAATTCTTCTATTATTCTAATTAACTGGAGACAAAACGTGTTTGTTCTATTCCATGTAGATAATAACATAAACCCTTGAATATAAAATGACTCAGTGTACTCGGCTGAGAAATGTAGATGTTAGTGCTTTTTATCCAGAAAAACTGCAGCGCTCCTGTTTACTTACTATTTGTTTACAGGCCAGTACGGCAACGTATCGCCATAGCAACGGGCCGTCTATAGATTACAGCATCTTGTCTAGATGAATTAGTGAAACAAAAAAGATCTTTAGGCCAATTTATGTATGCATTTATTTATTTGGCGTAAAACATCCTCAAACATGCTCACATAATATTATAGACTTTTAGAATGACCAATCTATCCTCTTGGCTTTTATTTTGATTATTGATTGTACATTTAAAGAGCAGTCTGTGATTATTTGTGCATTCACTCCTTCACCGTTCACCTCATCAATGTAAAGTAGTCTTTAAGTAATGACATTCTGAGTGAATAAACTTTTTGAGACTACGTCAACGGTTCGGTTATTGGTCCCTGATCTCAGGGTGGTGCCCCGCTATTATTAATGCTTACTAATTGTTTTATTAACATCAATAATTTAATTTTTGTAATAATCTTTAATATTTGCTAATGACCCAACCTCCCTATATATATACTTGTGTATTTTCTCTGTATATTCAGCTGCAGTGAGGATGTGTGCTGGGGAGGGTTCAGCTCAGATGTGACAATCAGACTTATCACATGCACAGACATAAGATTTGGGTGTAAGTCTGCGTGTTGAAACATTTGTCTGCAGGAGAGCAGCTACAACAACAGGATCAGAGCGCTGATATTTAATCTAATCTCTGGGACATGGAAAAGCAGCTCCTATTAGCATCCTGCCTCTGCTGGCTTTTATGAGCAGCTCTAAGGAGCTTTTGGGCTGCCGAGTCCTCAGGATGTTACGTTGAATTTGGACTTTAGCGGAGTGTGGAGAGCACTTTGCAGAGTCCAAAGCTTAACAGAGCCAGTTAAAGGTGTGACCTGTGGAGAGGAGCTGTAGTTTAGGTGTGCTGCAGGCCGAGGTTTAGAGAAGAGAAGAACGACAGGTCTGCTGGGTTTGTTGAACCTGTTTGTGCTGCAAGGGAACTACTGAGCAACAAAGGTTTTAAACTTAGAAAGAAAAACCTCATTAAACTAGAATCAGCACGTCGCGGTTGTATGCCTCCACCAACCTGTCAGCTAGACATTTATGTGAAATTGTCATAATTAGCATATGAATTCATGAGTGGCCAAAAAACTTGATCTTGACCATTGACAACCAAATTCTAATCCGTTCATCCTTGGATGTTTGTGCCAGATATAATACAAATAATAGGACAGACATTAGGGCACAGTAACCTTGACCTTTGACCACTAAAATGTAATCAGTTTAGTCCAAGTGGACATTTGTGCCAAATTTTAAGAAATTCGCTCAAGGCGTTCCTGGGATATCACAAGAATGGAATGGACGGAGGTCACAGTGACCTTGACCTTTGACCAACAAATTCAAATCAGTTTTTCCTTGAGTCTACGTGGATGTTTGTGTAAAATTTGAAGAAACTTCCTCCAGGCGCTCCTGAGATATCGTGGGCCCTATTTAAAAGATTTATAGCGCATGGTCTAAAGTGCATTTAGGGCGTGTCCAACTCCAATTCTGCTAGTTAAACGGCGCATAATCTGGGTGCAAAGTAAGGTGCAAGGGGCAAAGAGGTTGTATTTAGTCTCTTTAACATGCAGTAGTAGTACTAGTATTGGGCAAAAATTCCATAATAACCTTTCAGCATATTGTCATTCAAGTGTTCTGCATTAAGATAATTAATGAGACACAATAATTGGATTTTGTATATGTTTTTTCATGACATGTATGGATGCTGACGTCTATGTTTGAACACATAATTTTTCAATCACAACCTCAAACACACACACACACCCAACCCCCACGTGCACGCACACTGGCTGTTTCTGAGACATCAGCGCTATACTTTGGAATGTGTCTCTTTCTGCTGCAGAGCCATTTCCAGTTCTCCCGCATGGCTGCAAGTATTTTTCTAGTTCCACCGATCTCATTTATCAAAAGTGACGGGGAGACATTTCTGTAAGAGCCACTCAGGGTAAAGATCAGCTTATTCAGCTAACTAACAGAGAGAAAACACCCTGGCAGTCATTCCACAGCCCTGTCGCTCTCTGGTTAATAGTTCAGATGTGGCTCGCCGTCTCACCAGCTCAGGTCTCAACCCTGCTTCCAGGACGCTCCGTTCAAAAGATTATTAATTTCAGTTGGGAGCATAAGTGACATCATGAAATTGCTTTTCTGTTGTCTGGCTAATTAACCTTCTTGCTCAGTGCTGTGAATAGTCTCTCCGAGTCCTCTCTGGTGTGACAGCAGTATACGGAGGACCCCTTCCAGAGAACAGACACCAGCGTTTCAACAAAGACACTTTGCCTTCGAGTGGCCGGGCTGCGAGCCGCGCTGGAGGCTGGAAGTTCCTCCCAGATACACATTTGGGAGGGAGGGATGCTTAGCAATGGCTTTTTACATTTTAGTTTTTCTGCTGACAATCACACGGAGAAACTTCAGCAAGTACGAAAGAAACTTTATAGCCTCCTCATCAATAGAGAATAATGTTATGGTCAAAAGACTGTAGAAAAACATCGACATAGCACCCATATGTTAGATGTTTCCAAGCTTGGATTCAGGTTTGAGTGAAACTGATGTTTGGGCTTTATTTGTGTAGCTCTGGACACCAGAGGCCTGGTGTACCAATCACAGACATGGACAAGTCTACTGTCAGCAGAGTGACATGTTTTACAAACCAAGATCAAACTATAATATTAGACAAATACCAAGAAGGCAGGAAATGAACAGGACATTTTACTTAAAGAAATAACTCCTTCTTTGCAACTAAAGTGATGAGCAACTACCGCCTGACCTGTCAATCAAGCAAGATTTCTTTCAGTCTTAAAATGTTTATAATGAAAAGTAGTATTTCAAAGTCATCACAAAGACACAGAAGAATGAGACAATACCATATTTTGTCAAAAATGTATTAGTTTGTATTTCAAGACAGAACTTTGAGGCTTTCCCCCAAACACAGCAGAGGTCTGCAGCTCCATACCTTCATGTAATATTGATAAAGGTATCACAGGTAATAAATGTGGTATCAAATACTGATAAAACAGGACAATAGTCCAACACCTTTTTAGAAAGCAGCACTCTGCTTATATCTCCAGTAATGCAGCAGCATCCTCTGGCCTCCCTCTCTACACTGTAGATCACATTGCCACAGATCACTGACCTTCATGGTCAGTGATCTCTATACGGGGGGACAATACTAAGACAGATAACAGGCTCCGATGAGAGGAGTCTCCTCAAATGCCAGGGCAGCTGAGTGAAGGGCGACTGTGTTGCATGTGAGCTGAGTAAGCTGAGCCGCTCGGTCAGCGCCGCTCGGTCAGCGCCGCTCAGTCAGCGCCCCTCGGCGTCTGATACCGATGCACCGAGGTACCCTTTAGCATCTGTATGGGACGCACCAGACTTTCAACTAACTCCAATGTAAACCCATCCGCGTCATTACAGTAGTATAAAGAGCGAGAAAGTGGGAGTGGGCGGGTGAGAGGGGTCAAACAAACACAGGACTTTCACCCAGGAGGCCGCTGTTTGTGTCCCTGTGAAACCAAGTCAACGTTGACTTATTGTACCATAGTTTCCTTACGTAACTTACAGAGTAGACAACAAAAACCTGCATATACACAGTAATACAGTAATCCAGATCAGATTGATGAGTAAAGCAAAAACTATTAAACAACCATTTAGTAGTCACTAATTAAGTACATTCAAAAGCCAATCGGTAGGTCTTGAGTTTGAAATAGTTTATTTAATTTAAAGCCGTGGGCACACTGCCCGCATGAGGCTCGCGTGACGGCAGCATCGCGTCATGGCTGCGTGATGCACACCTAGGGTGTTCACACTAGATGCGAGTTAGCTGCCTGTCGGGAGCCTGTCGGCTACCTGTCAGCTGTGTTTCTTCTGCTGCTGACAGCCCTTTCTTTCTACATAGAGTTTGCCTTTTAATGGCCATTTAACTTCATGATAAATATAATTTATATTTATTTTAGACTGAGAAAGGTTCAGAAACGTGTGGTAATTAGTAAATAATAGTAATAATCCACAATTAAAACTCCGTACTGTATTCATTTATGATGCTTTCCAAGTCACTGCTTGTTCCATATCACTGTCCGGCACATATTTCAGAATAAAAGCCTTGTGTTAACAAATGAAGGAATTCTGTGCAATGAAAACCCGCTTTAGGGCTTTTATTTCGAAATGAAAGCAGGAAGTGTTGATTTAAACTCCAAACTTTATCAATTTTTTGAGCTCCCAAAGTGACTGTGTGTTCCACAGCACTGACTGCTCATATTTCAGAATAAAAGCCTCGTGTTAACAAATGAAGGGATTCTGTCTATAGAAAAAATGCCTGAGGGCTTTTATTTTGAAATGAAAGCAGGAAGTGTTGATTTAAAAACAAGTTTACTTAACTTTACTT
>CAKAKR010065331.1:3516-20929 GCA_916700685.1 Adelosebastes latens
CGGGCTGGATGTACATCTGCACATTTAGTGATAGAAAGTTAGTTTCTCTGCCATTTTTCAGCACCACTTTCACTTTCTTATTGTTAATGCAGAGAGCTCCTCAACACCCAGCTTATCTCTCCTATTGTTGTTTAACATCAATCGTGACTGAAAAAGCTCAGTAGCCTGAACGCAAAAAAAATCATTCCGAGGCATTTTGTGCTGCTTTACAGTCTGAAGTTTCACACCAGCAGCTGCAGCCAGACTCTGTTTGAAGATAAGGGGAAATTACGGACTGAAATAGCAAACCATTTTTTCAACTTTTCTCCCCTCCTGTTCTCTTGTCATTTCAGTCCTCCTTTCTCGCAGAACAACCGCGACAATAATTACCTGAATCTCAACTATGAATACAAAGGTAAGACAGGAGGAAATCTGCAGCAGTTCTCTCCACAGAGAGAGAGCTTCATTATTAGAAAGTTTTGTCTGTTCTTTAGGTAATTATAGCCGCGCAGAAAAAAGAAAAAAAGTCTGTTCGTGCGGCTCCTGATTATCTAAAATGTTGCAAAAGCCCCTCTTGAGATTACTAATGAGGAGGGATGTGATACTATTTGATGCTTTTATCTGGGAGTAAATACTTAAAATGAGGAATTGTGGAGGAGATGTTTAATATCTTGGTTGTATTTCTTGTGATGAAGGAGAGTGTGATAGCATCATAACTCTTCCCTGCTTTACAGTCTCCTCTGTGTACCCTTTGTCCATCTCATTTGTCTCTCTCATCCCATCTCCACTCTTTTTTTCTTCTTCTCCAGTTCCTAATAGACATAGCTGCTTTCCTGTCTTTTTCATGATCACTTCCCTTCTTCTTCTTGATGCCCCCCCTCCCACCTCCCATTTCACGTCTATTCCTTGTCCCTCGGCTCCCTAGTCTGTCCCCTTTTCCTTCAGAACGCAGATCAAATGGAGCGGGATGACAGATAACGCCACACTAATCCTCGCGAACAGACGAACCGCAGCAGCTCTCCCAATCTGGTCATTTCTTTTTCTCCCGCTCTGCCCCCCCTCGTGCTGTAAATTAAAAAAAAAAGAAAAAGGGAGTGCTGCACATTGTGTACACACAGACTGGGGAGTATGGGAGCTTCATATAGCTGCAGCAGCACTTGAAGACTCACTTGGGGCACGCATGCATGCACGTGCCTGCTGCACACACACACATATACACTCTCTAACCCTCCCTGATGTAAAGCTGTGTGGCCCTTCCTGCTGAGGGCTAGAGTATTTGTTTACCATTCCCTATGAGTAGATTTTTCCTCTCCATCCCGCGCTGCCAAACACAAAAAATAACTCCCGTCTCCATGGGATACGGCCACAAAAACAGCGCGAGGGGAGGCAGTCATCTGACAGAACAGCTGCTTTCAATTGCAAGCCACTCCGTGTGTGTGTGAGTGTCAGCGCTCGCCTGCGTCAGCAGTGCTCCCCACCTGCCTTTAGTTACTGCTCCACTGGGTTCAGAGCTAAGGCTAAGCTAGCACACATGAGCTGTTTTCAGTTTCTCTCTTGGCTGCAGCGAGGCGATGCGACGGCTCTGTTCGGCGTGTGAAAAGCTGTCTTCCGTCCCGCTGCTTTTTGAACTTTGATTTTGAGATGATGCAAAAGCAGTGTAGCGTCTGTCAGATGTGATCAGCTGAAAATGTGAAACTCAATTAGGCATCAACAATGTTTACTCCAAGCAATTAAATCTGCATTATTAAAGAGTACTGTAAAGTACACTGTTAAGAATTTCCCAGTAAAATAACAGTAAAGAACTGGCAGCAGGGTTGCCTTTATGTTACTGTACAATTAACATTATTATACTGTCGCTGAAATTTACAGCTTTGTACTGTTAATGAAAAATACAGTTTGAACTGTTTTTTTTAAATTAATTTCACAGTACTTTACAGTTAATTTACTGTTTAAAGGTACATTATATAGCTGTTTTTCACCTTTCTTTTACATTATCTTACTGATTTGTTTTAATGCACTATTTAGGTTGTATTTTTTACATACATTTTAATAAACATTATTTTTTGCCTAGATGGATAGACTTAGCAGGTTACAGACATAGGAATAGTCACACTAAATACAATTAAAGGCACTTGTTAGGAAAAAAGGCTATAATAGACTTGTTGAAACTTTTCCCAAAAATGTCTGTCTCTAGCTGGCTACAAGCACAGAATGCAAACCATAACAACATGTGAGTGAAGAACAATAAAGCTAATTCACTGATTTTACAATCATGTACAATGTACAAGCCTCACATGTGCAGATCAGGTCCCAGAATTAAAAAAATACTGCATGAAACTGTTACTGATGATACTTTAGACAGTTGATCAGCAGTAAAGTGCTGTTTTTTAAGAATGCATTATAGTTCAGTTAAAAAACGGCCTATGAGCGTAATTTAACAGGTTTTCTTTTGTATTAACAGTAAAGCACTTTTTTTTAGCAATAACAGGTTAATACTGTTGAAATCCTGCTGTAAATTAACAGCAATTGTTTACAGTGTAATTATAAAAGGAGAATTCAGTTGTTGTTGAGACTTCATTTACTTTCTAACCGATGCCTCTTTGCTCCCTCTTCAGGTCGCCATGGGAAAGGAGGGACTTTCCCTCGCCAGTTCCAGTTGCCCAATCGCAGCAAGGATTACGGAGACCGTAAGAAACCGGCTTTGCTAAAGCAATAACAACACTATTATAGCACAGATTAAACTGCAAACACACACCACTACCAGACACTCCCATCTGGTCTGATCTTTTAAGTTTAGATCTTTACAGTGCCTCCTCCTCACATTTATATCACTTTTTCACTTCCAGATTTTTAAATATCTGCATTTTTCTTTTTGCTCTCTGCGTAGATTTAGTACATGAAGTGCTGGCTTGCTGTTCCAGGCAGCTGCTAGTAATTGCTTACTCAGAGGCTAACCTTGGCTAGCAGTGATTTACGTCTCCCTGCGGTGAACCCGAACTTGTATAAAAACACAGCGCCCTGCTTCCTGTCTGAGGGGAAGTGGGACGGAGTGGCGAGAGGCACTCTGCTCTGGCTGCTCTCGGCCAAGAGCTCAACTTTATGCACAACACCTGTAAAGTAACTGTGTGAAAAGACAGTGTGGAAATCACTCACAAAAGATGCAGTGGCCTCTGTGTGTGTAAAGTCATTATTATGTCTATTTTTCTTTTTCATATTTATGTGTTTTCAGGTCGCAGGACACTTCCGCGCAGCTTTATGCCGCAGGAGAACCTGTTTCAGCTGGTTCCTTCCAGTCGCACACGCAGTTATAATGGAGACAGTACAGCGCTGCAGTACAGCGACCTGCGCTCGCTGGGCCGCACCATCGACAAGAGCTGCCAGCGGGGTACAGCCAAGTGTAAGTAAAAAGTTATGAAATGAAGGGACAGGAAGCACTGAAGGAAAATTAAACATATAAACAGTCTTAAAATAAACTGCATTTCTGGGCCTTTTTTGTTGATTTGTGTCTGGTTCCTGCGGATAACAAGACATTAACCCTCGCTGATAACCCAGAAATGAATGAAGAAAGTTCAGACTTTCAGGGCTGGGTATCAAACCTCAGTACGTTTTACTTAAGCGCTATAGGCCTCATAATGTATATGCATATATACGACCATATGTCCACTGTGTGCGCTTTAAAAAAACATATTTCCCTCCTTTTTTTGTATGAATATAAAAAAATAATAATCAAAAAACAATTTTAGACTATTTTATTTCGGCAAAGTTCTTGTTTTTAGACAAAATTATCATTTGGCTTCTTTTGTGAAGTGAAAATAGGATAACAGTTAGAGAAGTCAGGCACAAAAAAAAGTTTGGTATCAGTACTGAAACTCAGGTATTCCATCAGCATATTATCAAACATTTTTAAATGATATCCATCCCTTATCGAAAAAAGGGTGGTAGGAAAATATCCAATATTGTGATATTATTTTTTGTGATACTGTATTGATTCTCAAAAACACTGTATCGATTTGTAATTAATAGTTTACATCCAAAGATTAACTCGGCCACAAAATATGAATTACAAAAAAAACTCACAAGGAAAGAAAGGCAAATTAATTTTAACATCTCAAATTGATAGATTAATTGATCAATCAGAAAAAGCAAGAATACAAGACAAGGAAAAGTTCTTCTCCAGTAAATACTCCATGGCTGTCAGACATGTTTAAATCCTCAGAGGGAGTAGAGATAATGTACAGTAATAGTGTATGTCACAACAGGCAGAGTTTCCCTCTCATCATCCATCCACATGATCACTAATCACATCTGTCCTCAGTCAGTCCACAGTATTCGTTCCCCAGAAATTGTCTTTGTCATGAAACAAGAGCTCAGCTCAGCAGTCTGAGGTTGACGTGTTGGTCTCTGGTGTCTTTCTCGCCCACGCGAGACTAAACTGTCTAACCCGGCGGCCACAAAGAGGCCTGTTAATAACAAAATAAAGTCTCAGAGTCTGGGCCTGTGAAGATGAGAGTCGTCGACATGCTCTCTCTCGGTTTTGCCGACTTTCTGTCGGAGCGTGGTTTTTATTACATATCAGGGGTTTCCCAATCTGAGAGGGTCTGCGGTGGGAATTATTCAAAAGCCCTGCGGTGGATTCTTGACGTCTGGTCTTGGTGAGGTTACTGTGCGAGTTACAGTCGGGCCTTGCGGCGGATTTTGACGCACGCTTCGAGTGTTTTCTCAAATCAGTGTATCACAATGGATCTGTCAGCCTCTGGGGAGCTTAGCAACCAAATGAATTACTGCTGGGTTTTCATCATGTGGTGTCTTGTTTCTGCAGCGCCGCGGGCGCCAGTCAACTGGCGACAGGGAAAGCTCCTGGGGCGCGGGGCGTTCGGGGAGGTCTACCTCTGCTATGACGCAGACACAGGCCGCGAGCTGGCCGCCAAGCAGGTGCCCTTTGACACCGACTGTCAGGAAACCAGCAAGGTGAGAGAGAACACCTAACACCTGTACACATGTATGTTTTATGCCCTAAACATGTATTTTAGGGCATAAAACAGTGATTTTATGATTCAAAATGAACTGTCTTTTTTTCTGTAGGAAGTGAATGCTCTGGAGTGTGAGATTCAGCTGCTGAAGAATCTGCGTCACGAGCGGATCGTTCAGTACTACGGTTGTCTTCGGGACCTTGAGCAGAAGAAACTCACCATTTTTGTGGAGTTTATGCCCGGGGTGTGTATTCTGCAGGACATTTTATTTGAATATAGTTCAACTTTTATAAGTCACATGTAGCACAACAACAGTTCTTGAAGTTTGATTGAGATACAATAACGATAAATGTCATATTTTGAATCGTTTTGGCTGCAGAGACGTTTAAAGACAAACTTAAAATCAACCACATCTGCTAAAAAACAAGTCTGAAATGTCACCAGCTGTCAACAAATGTGCCCTCAGTGGTTGATGTCAGCAGAGCAGCTCAGTTTATGAGATCATTTTCTCTCTAAATGAGCGCCTTAATGAGCTGCTGTCGCCTGCGGACCCCGTCCCCGAGCCTGGTTTTAATATTTCCTGGGCTATTTTTTTCCCTGTGAGTGGCGTTGAGTGTCTTAGTCACACATTGTCTGGAAATTGGAAATGTTTATGTTTCACTGGAGTTTTCTGGCAGAGGCGAGAGGGGAGGTGACAAAGCCAAGAAGTTTGTGTGTGACTGCTCTGCACGGCTGTACCGCTGCGGCTGACCGATAACACTGTTAGTCGCCCTATTGGGAGGGGAAGGGGGGGGAGGGGAAGGGGGGAGGGGGGGCAAGTGTCCCTCTGAGAGCCACAGAGCTGTTGAGGCGTCTTGCCGACAGCTGAGAGTGAAGAGTTTTGTTTGCACTAAAACTGCGTCACAGGTGTTACTGGATCGGGTCTTTGCTCCTGCGATTTCCCTGCAAGGAACTGGAAACAGGAAATGAAAGGAAATGCAGGACACCGAAGGTGTTTGGAATCAAAACCGAGCAGATTTCTTTCAGCACGATGTGTGTTTATACACTTAAAAATTGGCATAGGGTCCGCTTTCACACTAAAACTAAATAAACCCGCTTCAGCTGGAAATGTTGTTGCAAGTATGCATATTTTCCTTAAAGACACTGATCCATTTTATAAGCAGCATACACATCCTTCCAAAGCAGATCTTCTATGATTTTATACCCTACAGCTGTGACAATAATATTAGCTAACGCAACAGCCAATATAAATATCATAAATGCAGTACCACTCATTCTCTCTACTGTCTCTCTCTCTCTCTCTCTCTCTCTCTCTTGCTGTCTCTCCAGGGCTCAATAAAGGACCAGCTGAAAGCCTATGGGGCCCTGACAGAGAAGGTGACGAGGAGATACACCAGGCAGATCCTCCAAGGAGTCTCCTACCTGCACAGCAACATGATTGTACACAGAGACATCAAAGGTAACCAAAACAGCGAGCTAGTGAAGGTCAGGACAGGCTTTTAATTGGATTTGTAACCGGTGAACAACCCCACTTGAGACGCAGTCTTAGCTGACGGTGTGTAACATGGATGGATTACTGAACGGGCCTACCGGGCACAAGCCCAGGGGCCCCCCCTGGCCTTAACCTACAAAATGTCACTCAAAAAGACACGTATCAACCAGGAAGAGACTCAAAATTACCACTAAGAAACATAAAACGACTACAAATGGACACAAAAAGACCAAAACAATTACAAAGAGACACAAAACGACTACAAAGAGACACAAAATGACAACAAAGACACGCAAAACAACTACAAAAAGGGCCAAAACAACCACAGACAAACAATAGCTGCAAAAAGACCAAAATAATTACAAAGTGATGCAAAAACAACAACAAAGAGACACAAAATGACCTCAAAGAGACACAAAACAACTACAAAGAGACACAAATGACCACAAAGAGACACAAAGCAACTACAAAGTGATGCAAAACGACTACAAATTGGGACAAAACAACCACAAACAATAGCTACAAAATGACCAAAACACTTACAAAGTTATGCAATGCAACTACAAAGAGACACAAAATGACCTCAAAGCGACACAAAACAACTACAAAAAGATACAATACAACTACAAAGAGACAAAATGACCACAGAGACACAAAACAACAACAAAAAGAGGTTAAACACCTGTAAAGTCTGTGTGTTTTGCTCCTACTTAGGAGAGCTGGTGGGGCCTTTTGCATGTTTGTGCCCAGGGGCCCATTGTCTCATAATCCACCCATGGTCTGTAAACAGTCTTTCTTTATGGTTCATATTGCAGCGAACTGTTGCTGAGAAAACTCCAGGTTCATTCATTTTATTCCGGCTGACATTTCCTCATTTGGTTATTCACGTCTACCGAAGGAGCCTGGAAAAAAACGTGCTATTTTGAACTCCCCTTTGAGATATATTAGGCTTCTTGCTGGTGAAATCGGCCAGTCTAAAAATGTTTAACACCGGATGGAAAGGCTTTAGTTTGGCTGCCCACAGCTTTGGGACTCACCGCTGTGGCCAAGAAGAGGGAAATATACCGTCTGTCTGGTGGGGAAAAAGATAGTAGGTCTCACAGGACACAGGCAGGCCCTATGAGAGTATACGTGTGGGTGGGATTTTCCACTTAAAAATGCTCTTCATGTGTAATATACGGTGTGTGCTCATCTCACCATACAAGGGCTCTTCTGTATGCAGTAAAAGAGCTGTCAGCACATGCGGTTTTTGGAGCTTAGCATGACATTAGACTGTAAAGTTTGGGTGAATTTAATGTTCCGAGGAGCCAAATAAAGACTTAACAAGATTTATTGGAGAGTCTCACGTTCTCACAACAAACGTACAGGCAGTGGAAACAGGTTAAAGAAGTGAGAAGTTAAGATCTCCTCTCTGCATCCTCCAGTGGGTGTGGAGAGCGAGCGGCATACATTAGTCACTGATCAAACAAGTGGAGTGCAAGTGGAGGAAATGGGATAGACGCAACTACATGTCGGAAAATTACTAAAGAAGGAGTCGGAAGGGTGTTGAGGTTTGATCCACGTGGAGCAGACAGTTGATTCAATATTTCATTTTCTCATTTGCGTAAACCAGCGAGGCATTTCTCCAATGTGAGAAAAGTGTCTGTAGAGTAAAATTGCTAGAAGGTATACTTTGACAAATACATCACAACGGACAGGTCAAGCCATAGGAAAAGTTTACCTTTCCCCTGCAAAGAGACGCAAAACGACTACAAAAGGGGCCAAAACAACCAGAGACAAATAATAGCTACAAAAAGACCAAAACAATTACAAAGTGGTGGAAAATGACCTCAAAGAGACACAAAACAACTACAAAGAGACACAAAGAGACACAAAATGACCACAGAGAGACACAAAATACTACAAAGAGACACAAAATAACCACAAAGAGACACAAAATGACCACAAAGAGACACAAAATGACTACAAAGAGACATAAAATGACCTCAAAGAGACACAATACAACTACAAATTGATGCAAAACGACTACAAATAGGGGCAAAACAACCACAAACAATAGTTACAAAACAATTACAAAGTGATGCAATACAACTACAAAGAGACACAATACAACTACAAAGACACACAAAACAATTACAAAGAGAAACAACATGACCATAAAGAGACACAAAACAACAACAAAGAGAAACAACATGACCACAAAGATACACAAACCAACTAAAAAGAGAAACAACATGACCACAAAGAGACACAAACCAACTAAAAAGAGAAACAACATGACCACAAAGAGCCACAAACCAACTACAAAGTGATGCAAAATGACTACAAATAGGGGCAAAACAACCAGAAACAATAGCTACAAAACGACCAAAACAATTACAAAGCGACGTAATACATCTACAAAGAGAAAAGTTCACCTTTCCCCTTATGTAGGTTGTTCAGTCAGTTGAAGTGTTGGCACGTGCACTTTGTAACCACACTGTAACTACATTAATTAAACTTTCAAACCGTCAAAGCGTCCCTTATAGGATATTGACAGTCCTCGGGAGACTCTTGAATAACTCTGAGCTCATTTCTGTTTCGTTCCACCAGGTGCTAACATCCTGAGAGACTCCTCGGGGAACGTGAAGCTGGGAGACTTTGGAGCCAGCAAACGTATCCAGACCATCTGCATGTCTGGTACAGGAATCAAGTCCGTCACTGGCACCCCCTACTGGATGAGCCCCGAAGTCATCAACGGGGAGGGCTACGGCCGCAAAGCTGATGTATGGTAAGGAATAAGATCAGATGGAGCTGTAATGAGGCCCAGAGGGGATATTGGGCTGTTGCAGCACACACAAAATATTTATTACAAGCACAAAAATACACTGCAATAAAGTGACCTCAATAAATGGGTGGTGGGTGGTGTGTACTACATGTCTGGTAGCACTTAAAACATGATAAGTGTACTGTATTTCTGACCAGTTAACCACATTAACTTGTGTTGGTGAATAAATCAACATGAACACCTGTAAAATATAATCCAATGCAGTAAATATCACATTTGTGAAGCTTATAGTGAGATGAGACTGTATAAAAGGATTTAAAGGGGAACTACGGACATTTTCAAAATTCATAAATTTTATTCCTATAGTAAAAGACAGTCCAAAAAAATATTAGGAAACATGAACAACTCTCCCAAATCCAAAAACGAAAGCGTTAAAGCTCAAACTTGTGATGTCATAGGGAAAAAGTGTGAAACCGCTCCATAAACAATGAATGGAAGAGATGTTATTGATGACACTGAGAGCACCCAGGAGAATGTTCTGAGTATATGGGAACATTTTCTGTTTCACAACTGGCAACACTACAATGGAATAAAGCTCATTTGGGTATAGAAAACAAACTTTCCGTGGGTCCATAAAATCAGCCTCCCATTCATTGTCTATGCAGCAGCTCCAGACTTTATAGCCTATGACATCACAAGTTTGAGACTTACTTCTCTGAGTTCTGGCTTTGAGAGAGAGAGAAGCTCATGTTCACGGATAATGATTGAACTTTCCTAGGCCATCAGCAAACATCCTGGAATTCTTAATTGAGGTGGTGTTTCCCTTTAACCTCTTACCATTTACTGTTCTGCACCTGGGGGACTAGCACTATGATTATTATGACTGCTAGGACAAAAAGTTAAATGAAAATGACCATGCCAGTTTTCCTCCCCAAAATGTAGCGTAAGTTTGGAGCGTTATTTGGCTTCCTTTGTGATAAACAAGTATGACATGGATTCCTTTGGTTTTCTAGTTTCAAATGATACGAGTATCTTCACTCTAGCTATAAAACTGAGCCTGCTACAGCCTAGTAAATTACTTGCGTTCACGTGTTAAAGACATAGCGTTAACGTGTTATTATCGCGTTAACTTTGACAGCAACAAGAAGTATAATACAAACATAAATGCATGCAAACTTAACACATTAAACTACATGTGAACTAATATCTGACGTCGTCTCTCCTCAGGAGTGTTGCCTGCACCGTTGTGGAAATGTTGACCCAGAAACCTCCGTGGGCCGAGTACGAGGCCATGGCGGCCATTTTTAAGATCGCCACCCAGCCTACGAAGCCCATGCTTCCCGACAGCGTGTCCGACGCGGGCAGGGACTTCCTGCGGCAGGTGTTCGTGGAGGAGAAGTGGCGGCCCACCGCAGACGGTCTGCTCAGCCACCCGTTCGTCCAGGGCTGCTTCTGAGGCCCGCGGCCCCCCTTTCCCCTCCCCTGCCTTGCCTGCGAGGCCTTCCGCAGTCCCGGCACCTCCCATCCTCGTCCCCAAAGGGCCCACCCCCGCGCCCCCCACCCTCGTCACCAGGGCTCAGCATCACTCCAACTTCCTGCCCTGCCATCTATCACCAGTGTCTGCCTTGTCAGGAACCCCTGCATCTCTCAGCAACTAGCTCAACCCTGATAACTCACCGAGAGGCCGGGCCGACTGCCGTCAGACCTCCAGAGTCCTCCGAGGCGTCGCAGTGTTTTTGCCGCCAGGAGGGGGGCTGACGAGAAAGCACTTAGCGGTCTCACAAGCTACAGACTGCTGTCCTTTATCAAGAGCAGGAAAAGTGACGCGAGATAGCAACTTTCTGGGTCTTTTACTGCCGCAGAACAGTGTCGAGGTTCGGCCAGACACCATGTAACCGTGACTGGTGACACGTCTGATAGTACTGTACTCATCAGCCTCAGTTAGCTGTGTGCGAAACTAAGATGGCGAAATATTTTTATATGACATACAATAACACATACAAAGTCATCTTAGCCGAGGAGTTTTCTAAAAATGTAAATGTATTTTTGTCAACGCCTTACAATAAGAGTTTGTAAGTAAGAATGTCTTCTTTTTTTTTTTTTTTAGAGGGTCGCATTACCTGACTTTCACGGCACTCAGAGCCCCATTTAGAAGGATTGTCAACGTTGCACTTTTGATATCATGCATTGAAACATTTTTCCAACATGCAGGATAATCAACCGAGGAGATATTTTTCTATTTGAAGCATTTTTTTTTATATAATTTCGTAAAGGAGAATAGTGTAAAGAGAAAAAAGACAACCAAACTTTTGCATCATTTTGTGTGCAATGTCTATTAAGCAATACCAACAGTACTGTTGGAGTCCATTCCAGCTTCCCATGCAGTGAGTCCATCGGCAAAAAAAAAAAAAAAGTGGCCAAAGAAAAGTTGCAGAAACTTTAGGCTGAGTTAACGTGCAGTATTAGTCGGATTGTTTTGTCACCTCAGAGCCCCTATAGCCTTTTTCTATGTTACGGCAGCTTCGTGCACAGTAGACTGCACAGACCAAATCAGATGCATCGATCGTGTTAGTATGAAAAGTTAGATTGAAGTCTCATTTTTGTTGTAACTTCAGTATGAATCCAGTCACCCCATGCCTTTACTTTGCTTTCATATGAATGGGTCGCTTAATGACCACCTGACAGCACACCTCGCTCTGTGCGACGTCATGTGAGACGATATTACAAGTCGCCAAAAAAAAGGGTCAAATACAGAGCTGTATTCTTTAAAAATGGAGGTTTAACAGGGGAGCTTGATGTCGGAGGTGTAGCGGCTAGCTGTAACACAGCAGCACTTAAGGAATGATCAAATCTTTTTTTGACCCTTGTCAGTGCCTTATCTGAATCTGCTTGTAAACACAAACTGCCAAAGCGGAAAGCTTCTTAATAAGGTGAGCAGCTGTTCAGTAGAGAGAGAGCACACACAGGATTTGCTGAAGTTCTTTTATATGGAGAAAAAAAAAAAAAAGATTATACTGTAAATACATATTGTTCTGCACTTTTGTATGAAATTTCTTTACATTATATACAAATCTATTTGATGAAATAGCTACGTTATACAGTAGGTTGTACTGTGATTTAGACAGGATGTATGTATGTACGTCTCTTTGAGAGCTGTGGCAGGCAGTATGAAAAGGCTGGAAGGCTTTCGATTGGGACAGAGTTCGTTTTGTCTTAATGACAAAGCCTTGAAACATGAAATGTATCAAGTCGTTTTTGTACATTTAACTTAATAAATCCAAGGTCTAAGACTGTTTCCCTGTGCAGTTTTATTGTGTTGTTTTGTGTTATATTTTGCCTTTGTTGCAGTTTTATCCACTCGTATTTTTTTTTTTTTCTATGGAGCTATATCTTTTTTTGCACGACGTTATCTGATTTATACGCGAATATAATATAAAATCCAGTAAGATATTAAATTCAATTTTCAATTTTCAATAACAATTTTATATATATATATATGTTTATGCAGGTGAAAGCACCCAGTTGAGATGCATTGTGTTAGTGAGACTGTATTTCTAGCTTTACATCTTGAGGCAGCTGTTGTACAACAAGCAGCTTATAAAACCTGATGTTTTGTAACGTGGTGTGTGAAACGTGACTCTGGAGGAGCAGCAGCAGGAGACACTGAGGACCGACAGACCAACAGACCGGCAGCTATCTGATACCGACCACTCTCCGTGTTTCTGATACTAACTATTGCTGCTACACTGAAAACCACAACTATGTCTGCCTCCCGTACAATCATATGTTTACTAAGAAACGACCTGCGTCTCCACGACAACGAGGTGAGGTTATGAACTCCTACGAGCGTTAGATAACTTAGTCATTAAATTCATCGTTATTTAACTTAAGAGCTCATATTTAACTTACAAGTAAACGTGTCTGTTGCACGTTATGTGCCTAAAAGTGTAGTTTTTGCTCTGTTTCTGTCATTAAAGGAACATTTCTGAGCATGTTATGTAGTATATTTGCCACTAGCATGAAGCTAGTTTCCATAGCAGCAACAACAATGTTACTTCCGGTTTTTATTCCTTCAGAATAAAAGCATCTTCTTCAAAGTTAAAGGTCCCATATCGTGCTCATTTTCAGGTTCATACTTGTATTTTGTGTTTCTACTAGAACATGTTTACATGCTGTAATGTTAAAAAAACCAACTTTATTTTCGTCGTACTGTGTGCCTGAATAAACCTGTATTTACCCTCTGTCTGAAACGCTCCGTTTTAGCGCATTTTGACGAAAATGCAACAGAATTGCGTTGCTAGGCAACAGCTTGGGTCCATGTGTACTTCCTGTCAGCTGATGACATTCACATACACTGCAACCAGGAATAAACTGGGACACATTTAGAATGTTTACGTTTAAAATTGTGTCAAGGGTCTAAATATTGTATATTCGTGACATCACGAATGGGCAAAAATCCTGACAGCTTGTTTCAAATGCAGAGTTTCTGAATGTGTGTATTTCCCTGTGGATTGAGTGTTTCGATACTTTCACAGTATTTATATAGGACTTAAGCCTGCTTTATAATAATAAGAAAAAACATGAAAATCTCACTTTTTTATAATATGGGACCTTTAAATGACCAGAAAAGTTTAATTAATCACAAAAACTGCACAAATTATATGTCAAAACATCCTGCCACTTACCCCGAACTTGTTATATTATGTCTAGCTTTGTAAGACAGCCATACTTGAGAATAGTAGTGACATCAACATACGACTTCTGGTTGTATTTTTCAAAATAAAAGACGGAATTTTCTAAATATAGAAAAGGAGTGCATTTGCTTACTTTCAGTGTCCCTGAAACATCAAAAAACATTTCAGGTTATGTGTTTTTTTCACTATCTGCCATGGTTTAGTTGTATACCATAGCTCGGCACTTACAGCAGCACTACTTGTAGTTCCAAATCAGTTTGCTCATTAATTAATTAAATGTACTATTTTTATATGTTTGCTGTAATCAAGCCGTGGTCACGTTTCCCAAAGAGATGATGATATAACTCATACTTTGTCATCTTTACCTGCAGCTTTTCCACTGGGCTCAAAGAAATGCAGAGCACATTGTGCCACTGTACTGCTTCGACCCCAGACATTATGTGGGAACGTACAACTACAACCTACCAAAGACTGGGCCCTTCCGCCTGCGATTCTTACTGGAGAGCATCAGGGACCTAAGAAACACGTTGCTCAACAAGGGCAGGTAACCAAACAGCTGTTCGTTGACTGGTCTTCCTTTATATGACCTCAATTTATGTGCCTTCTACTGCTTTATTTACATTGCTGACTTCCTCCATAGATCAGATCTGTCTTTGTTATTGCATTAAAGACCCGTAATCTATTTACAAGGTTTTAAAAGTGATCATGAACTGATGTATCATGTTATTGTTACACATACACTCCGCACAGACTTTGTCCTCCGCTTTCTAGGATTTAACTGATACAGATGCAACAGGATCAGGACACACCTGAGCTTATAGAGGGTTATGTTGTTATGTCTGCACACTGTTGCCATCATGTTTTCAGGTCAGCGAGGGGGAAGTTACTCGCTCTCTACCCAGGATGCAGCTTGCCTGCTGGCATGGTGTTAACTGGGACTTATTTTGTGTGTGTGTGTGTGTTTGTTTTTCTGTGTGTGTGACAGCAACCTCGTGGTGAGACGGGGTAAGCCAGAGGAGGTGGTTGCAGACCTCATCAAGCAACTGGGCTCTGTCAGCACCGTGGCTTTCCATGAAGAGGTATAGTGTAGGAGCTATTTATTTGTTGTTAGTATTTAGTTGTTGTTTTACTAATAATAAGTAGTATTGTTTGATTTATTATTCTAGATTTTTACTTTATTTAGATTAGATTTTGATAGTGTTTTCTTTTGCTAGTTAATTATTTTCTTGTTTAGTATATTTAGTTTTTGCATAATTAGTATTTTGTTTTCTTTTGTTTATGAAATGGGTAACACTGGGGCCACTTGCGTTTATATAGGTAGGTAGGCAGGAAGGTCCAGCATGCACCTGGGTGGGCTTATGTTTTTTTACCAGAACAACGGAGGCAGCGACATCCATGTTTTCTTTTTCTTGCTTGCTTGCTTTTTTGGATAAATAAATCACCAGAAACACATACATTTTGCATAGACAATGGACTCTTTTGCCTGTGTAAACCACATATCCATGGTGCGTCAGTGGACCTTTGATTTAAATCTGAACTTTATTTTTCGAACAAATGGCCACTACAGGTAGTTTTATACAGTCTTTCTCTTATTGTAATTATCACGACTTTATTACATCGTCTGGTGATTTTGACAGTTTTTCCCTCATGCGCTCATGCTCCAGGTAACTTCGGAAGAGCTGGACGTCGAGAAACGAGTGAAGGATGTCTGCGGACAGATGAAGGTCAAAGTTCACACCTGCTGGGGGTCGACGCTGTACCACAGAGATGATCTTCCGTTTCACCACATGTCCAGGTGAGAAAGCACGTGGCATGCCTGGGACAAAGTTCTGTTTGACATCCAGGCATCTTTATGAGAGATTAAGAACATTTCCTCCTGGTTTGTTAGGCTGCCTGATGTGTACACTCAGTTCAGGAAGGCAGTGGAGACCCAGAGCAGGGTGAGGCCTCTGTTCCCAACACCCGAGCAGCTAAAGCCTCTCCCCCAAGAGCTGGAGGAAGGAGCCATTCCTACAGCAGAGGACCTGGAACAGACAGGTGAATAGTCCTAATGGCTCATCTCCTAAATCAAAATGGGTTAATTCATACTGCATTTTCCCTTTTGTGTCTCCGTGTTCTGTGAATTTGCTGAAATGTCTATCCGTATCAAGACAAATTCCTGTGCGTTTATTTTATGTGCTTATTAAATTGACTTTTGCATAAATGTCTGTACACGCTGCTGGCAATAAGGAAGCACAAATTGCTCGTTTTTATGCAGCGCCTCTATTAAGTAAATCCACACCGCTGCTACTTTTCAGAATTCAATAGGCAGACTGCTGAGCACAGATTTCCTTACTAACTGCTAGCAGCAGCAGACTGGCTCGATTTCCATGTATATGATTAAGCTTTTACGACTCTGCGCGTCTTAATGCACATCAGGGAGTGTTTAACATGTATGAAATCAATCGGATGCTGAAATGCTCCTCTTGTTTTTAGAGCCTGTGGCTGATCCTCGCTCAGCATTCCCCTGCAGTGGTGGTGAAAGTCAGGCTCTGGCCAGACTCAAACACTATTTCTGGGACACTGTGAGTACAACTTTCATTACATATTGCTGCTTATAAAATGGCAAAAAAAAACTAATATGGTGATGTATTATCTACTATACGTGTAATAAACATACATTGTCTGTTTTTTAGGATGCAGTTGCAACTTACAAGGAAACTCGTAATGGCTTGATCGGCGTGGATTATTCCACTAAATTTGCACCTTGGTGAGTGTTATTGTATCATTTCCTCTACTGCTGAATGCTTAATAGATTTTAAAGGTCTCATATCGTAAAAAGTGTAATTTTCATGTCTTTTTTTATTATAAAGCAGGTTTAAGTGCTATATAAATACTGTGACTGTATCGAAACGCTCAATCCATGAAGAAACACACACAGCCTGTATTCAGTCCTTTTAAAGGACCCCTCAGGAGTTCTGTCCATTTGTGATGTCACAAATATACAATATTAAGACCATTTCACAGTTTTAAACGTAAACATTCTAAATGTGTCTCAGTTTATTTCCGTTTGCAGTGTATGGCTCCGTCCAAAATCACATGCACTACATACCTAATATGTGTACTATCGTTCAACATACTTTTGTGTGAGTAAACAGTAGTATGTATCTTTTCGGACGCACTGAGCAGTAATTTACATCGTCACTTCCTGAGAGCTGCTTTGCCGATTGCAGATGTATGTATGTATGTAACCATAGTAACCCATGCCCATGTGACCAAAACAACGATTTGTGCGAATCAGTCAATCGTCTTTGTCCGAACTAATTAAAAAATATATATTACGCCTAGCAAACTGAAATCTTATACTTACACTTAAATTGAAGCGTTATTATTCTTACAGAGCTGTCTTTTATGAACGTTATTGTCACTACTGCATTGCATTGTGGGATATTTATGCCGCCTTAGTAATTATGTAATATTTCACCGGAAATAGTATGCAATTCACGTAATATTGGTTTCATACTAGGGTTTC
>CAKAKR010065332.1:0-33169 GCA_916700685.1 Adelosebastes latens
CATCTATCCATCTATCTATACATCTATATATCTTATCCATCCATCCATCTATCTATCTATCTACTGTCTACTGTATCTATCTATCTATCTATCTATCTATCTATCTATCTATCCATCTATACATCTATACATCTATCTATACATCTATCAATCTTATCCATCCATCCATCTATCTATCTATCTGTCTACTGTATCTATCTATCTATCTATCTATGTATCTATCCATCCATCTATCTATCTATCTATCTATCTTATCCATCTATCTATCTATCTTATCCATCTATCTATCTATCTACTGTCTACTGTATCTATCTATCTATCTATCTATCTATCTATACATCTATACATCTATCTATACATCTATCTATCTTATCCATCCATCCATCTATCTATCTATCTACTGTCTATCTATCTATCTATCTATCTATCTATCTATCTATCTATCTATCTATCTATACATCTATCTATGCATCTATCTATCTATCTATCTATCTATCCATCTATCTATCTATCTTATCCAATCCATCCATCCATCCATTTATCTATCTATCTAGGTCAGGGGTCAGCAACCTTTACTATCAAAAGAGCCATTTTAGGCAAAAACATCAAACAAAAAAAATCTGTCTGGAGCCGCAAAACATTTGAGCATTGTGATGAAGGTAACACAGTTTATAGTCTAAGTATGTAGTATATAAGTCTAATGCAGTGAGGGCCAAAATGCAAATGTACTACGGAGTATTAGGGCCACATTGAGGGAAAAAACATCTGAGATTTACAGAATAAAGTCATAACTTAATGAGAAAAAACTTGTAATATTACGAGAATAAAGTCATAACTTTACGAGAAAAAAAGTCTTAATATTACGAGAGTAAAGTCATAGGTTTACGAGAAAAAAAGTCGTAATATTACGAGAATAAAGTCGTAACTTTACGAGAAATAAAGTTGTAATATTACGAGAATAAAGTCATAGGTTTACGAGAAAAAAGTCGTAATATTACGAAAATAAAGTCATAACTTTACGAGAAATAAAGTTGTAATATTACGAGAATAAAGTCATAACTTTACGAGAAAAAAAGAAAATAGTACGTAAACTTTATAATATTATGACTTTATTCTCATAATACTACGACTTTTTTCTCGTAAACTTCTGACTTTATTCTCATAATATTACAACTTTTTTTCTCATAAACCTATGACTTTATTCTCGAAATCTCAGATTTATTTATTTTTTCCCTCAACGTGGCCCTAATACTCCGTCGTACCGTCGTACCATAGACCTACAACAATGATAAATAAAAATGAAAATGTAAACAGAAAAAACGTTATTCTTTTCCATTTTTGAAAATCCACAGGGAGCCACTGGAGAGGAGCTAAAGAGCCGCATGTGGCTCCGGGGCGCAGGTTGCAGACCCCTGATCTAGGTTAAAGGTCAACATCATGAGGATGTAATCCTGGATGTGGCAGACAGGGTGCTTTGAGAGATAGATATGCCACACAATACAGACCCAATACATAAATATTAGGTCTAGGGCAGGGGTCTGCAACCTGCAGCCCTGGAGCCACATGTGGCTCTTTAGCTCCTCTCCAGTGGCTACCTTGGGATTTAAAAAAATGGAAATGAATAACTGTTTTTTTGTTTACATTTTCATTTTTATTTATCATTGTTGTAGGTCTATTGTACGACGTTACGACGGAGTATTAGGGCCACATTGAGGAAAAATCGGAGATTTTGAGAATAAAGTCCTAATATTACACAAATTAAGTCCTAATATTATAAAGTACTAATTTTACGTGTTATTTTCTTTTTTCTCATAGTCATGACTTTATTCTCGTAATATTACGACCTTTTTTCTCGTAAAGTTATGACTTTATTTCCGTAACATTACGACTTTTTTTCTCGTAAAGTTATGACTTTATTCTCATAATATTATGACTTTTTTCAAGTAAAGTTATGACTTTATTTTCGTAATATTACGACTTTTTTTCTCGTAAAGTTATGACTTTATTCTCTTAATATTACGACTTTTTTCTTGTAAAGTTATGACTTAGAATGAGCCCTTCATATCTTCATAGGGAGCATGTTCTCTTCACATAGTCCGCCATGTTGCTCCGCCATGTTTCTACAGTAGTCCAGAACGGACAAACCAAACACTGGCTCTAGAGAGAGCTTTTCACGTTTTTACGTTACCTGAAGGCTACTGTAGTTCTCCGACACGCTTGTGAAACTGTGTTAACGTGAGCCACAGAGTGCAAAACCGTGGTACCGCACAGCCATCGTCTGACTGCCGTTGCTCCTAAAGTAGTGTTATTATGGTACGGATGACCTCTGAGCGAAGCAAACAGCATTACTGCGGTTTTGCACTCGGCGGCTCACGCTACCACAGTCCTGGAAATGGAGGAGTGAGCGGAGGGGTGCTCAGTTGGTTTCGATCTGCAACCACACCACTAGATGCCGCCAAATCCTACACACTGCACCTTTAATATGAAGTTATTGAGTAATGAAGCTTCAAACACCAATGAATTAATTAATTTATTGAATTAAAACGTTGACTGTCCTATGTTTATTTGTAATTTCTCAGAGAGTAAATAAAATCAGGAGATATCATATGAATATATTATTGGCAATATCAGAAAATGGCAATAAAACTTAGAACCGAACGAGAGGATTAAACAGATCCTCCGTTGTGATGCATGCTTGTTACTGTACAGTATTTACAATTGATCTTTGGCTAGCTATTTACAAAAAATACACAACACATAAAACAATATTACTTAATACAAATGAGCTATAGTTAAGTGTTTCTATATGTCCATCTTGCATAGGAAATGGTTACAGGTATACACACAGTATGTGCCTGCCTGCCTGTGTTTTATGCGACTGATGAGGTAGATCCCATAAATGCTTTAGCACCTGTGAAACTGAATCAGTAAATATGGTTTTATTACACCTGTTCAACAAGCATAAACATGATCAAACGGTTAAACATGTAGGAAAGCAACGTTTCAATCTGCTCCGTCCGCAGTCTCTGATCCGCCATTATGTTTACACAAGCAGAGCGCGTTAGCTCGGCGGCTAACAGCTAACTGTAAACACGTGTAAGTTATTTAGTTGAGTTGTAAATGACTTCAGTTCCGTCTAGTAAGCCATGTTTCAGTGTACGTGTCCAGGGAGTTTATTGTGAAGGGAGGAACGGAAGATATGAAGCGGTGATACGCTGTTATTGACAAGGGTGCAGACGACAGAGCCTCCTTTTTTTCAGTCATATATTTTCATCATTCAAGTTTTGTTAAAATTCTTGTTATAATATCGTATCGTATCGTGAGCTGAGTGAATCGTCACATCCTTAGTTTTCATACATTGTAGCATAATAATCTTTGAATATATTAATAGAAAAATAAACTTTTTTTTCCATCCTAATCAAAATATATGTAATATATACCTTCAGACATTAGAGGCTAAAAGCTTCCATCTCCTCCCAGAGAGTCTCTGCAGTGCTCGTTTGAAGTCCTCCGTCTTTCAGTTTTAGGAAGAAAGAAATATCTCCTCTCTTACCTATTTTCCCTTTAGGTTATAGGTTCTATATTTGCTGAATATTTCCAAGATATTTGGTTTGAAAGTTGAGAGTTGAACACATTTTTAAAAACCATATTGTTCTCAAATGGGATGATTCGTACAGCAGGACAGCCCTTTTTTTGAAACTCTTAATTTTTGGCCTTCTTGTCATCTTTTTCTTTCTTTTTCTCCTTTTTCTCCTTCTCTTTCTCTGCCTTTTCTTTATCAGCTTTCTTCTTCTCCTTCTTTTTCTCATCCTTGATCTCCTTGTACCTCCACATGGGCGGTTCCAGGAAGCCGTTTTCCCTCTTCTTCTTCTTCTTCTTTTCTTTCTTTGGCGTTGCCTCTGAAGGCCTGCTGATGTCGATCTTGGGGATGCAGCCGGAGGGGAACACGCTGTTCCTTCTCGCCATACTACGGGGAATGAATGCGGTAGCCACTTTGGTGGAGGCCAATGAAAGCATGCTGCCTCGCCGCTCCGTCTCGGCGCAGCACGTTGTATGGATGGACTCTGCAGAGTGGATTGAGGGAATCATGTGCGATACTGAGCCGTTGCTGTGGCACACTGGGCTCTCCTCTAGTTCCTTATCCGGGTGTTTCTTCACCAGCTCTGGCACAGCCAGGCGCCTCTTCCCCACCTCAGGAGGGCTCGTAGGGCAGAGTGGACGACATCCAGTTGAGATTAGGGGACTGTGGACACTGGTGGTCATGCGCACCATATGGTCCAAGGCCCCGTCGTCCTGGGGGTCACGAGGAAACCTGAATCCGAATGAGCTTTTGATCCGCTGGGTGATTTTTTCCCTGGCAGTTTTCTCAGCTGTGGCCTTGGCTACCCTCTCCTGGAGCTCAGGCCAATCAGGGACATAACTTTCACAGCACTGCTCAGCTTTTGGCCGCATATTCAGGCGGCGGAGACGATACAGGGTCTCATAGCGACCCGTTTTCAGTGCCCAGTCCCGAGCGCATTTTCCTCTGGTGGTGTCTACTGCATGTATGTCTGCTCCTGGAAATAAAGATGGTTGAGCAAAGGAATTAGGAGAGCAAGGGTTGATTTAAATTTTAAAAGAATTATTCATTCTTCTTTTCTTTTTAGTGTTATTCAGATCTGCCGAGAGCCGGTAGGCGTTTTTCATGGCTGACATTTTGGCTTGTCACAGCAGGAAAAGCACATGTCGTTAATCACATTATCGATGGCCTGTTGCAACACATTCTCACTGCCAACTAGTCAAAAACCACCGCTTGGTCAGTGCCCCTCAGCATCGGAGGACGATGCATGTGTCTTGCGTTACTTTTGGACAGACCAGGGACGGCGTGTTAATATACGCTCGACATGCATGGTGTCCTTTCAAAATAAACTTTTTTTTGTTTTCATGGGAAGTTTGGTTTAGGTAACACAACCACTAAGTTAAGTTTAGGAAACGGTCGTGGTTGACGTTGACTTCACTGACTCGCGACTCACGGGACTCATGGGACTCATGGGACTGGCGATACCGACAAGTCACGTGACTAACGACTGACATGAAAAATAAGTCAATATTACTTTTAGTTTCATACGGGACACGAACACCGGCCTCCTGGTTGAAAGTCTTGTGTTTGTTTGACCCATCCACCACCGCTCCCGCGCGCCCTTAGCGGACTTTCACGCTATTAATACTACACTTGCTGAATAACGCTGCGTGTGGGTTGACATTGGAGTTAGTTGAAAGCCCAGTTCGTCACATACTGTTACTAAAGGGTGCCTCCGTGCGTCGGTTTCTGATGCCAATGGGTGCTGTGCGATCGGCGGTATTTGACGAGTTGGTAGTGAGGCCGGGTTGCCTATTCCAGTTTACAGGTAAAAGTTCCATACTGGTGAGCCAGCATGCACAAAGCCAGTGCTGTGAAACTGAAACACTCAATTGAATGCAGCCATTATTAATGATTAAATACACCTTTGCTTTTTCAGCTATAACATCTCTGCCACAAAAAGGCCAATTACTACCCTAAACAAATCAATTATACAGCATGGTAGTCACTATGTAGGCCATTTTCACAGCACACATTTTGACTTGTCGTAGTGGGAAAAGCACAGGTGTAACTTATAACCTTAACGATGGCTCAGTAGCCTGCATGCACGATACCAGGACACTGAAGCCAAAGCAGCTATATGCAATGCAGCCTTCATTAATTTTATGATTGACACCTGTGTTTTTCTCACTGTAACATGTCAAAATATCTTCTTAATCGACATGAAAATAATCGTTAGTTGAAGCCTTAAAAGAAAATGAACAGCAGAATAATCAATACAGAAAATAATCATTGTTTGCAGCCCTATTGCAATGTTAAACAATAATTTATGACTAGCAGAGATTTTAGGAAACGTGTGCCGTCTACAAATAGCTTTGCAAGCTAGTGGCTAATCTACATCCAGCCAGCAGGACTAGTAAATCAGAGGTTAGTGGATGGTGTGTTAAGATGTGATAATGTCCTCAGAGTGATCCCTTAAACCGGCCTGGCGTCACTGGCACACTCACTCGCGATCAGAGTTAGCTGGCTTCAAATATGGACAGATAAACCGTGGGCTCAGCTATTCTCACCACCAGTGCTGTAACTGTTCATTTAGAGCTGTAAAAGTCCTGGTTAATGAGCTAATGATAGGGTTTCAAAAAAGACCAGATAATATCATAGAGCAGCAGCTCCTGTATGAGTACAACATTGTCAAAGGTTATTCCACTGGTGGATGAAGAAGCTACGAAGAATTGTGTTTGTAAAAGTCGAGCCTTTGGATGTCGAGAGAACTGTACTATCAGTCATCTGAGCATTATTTTATATGTCCATGTACTTTTATGCATTTTATTACACATGTAAAGGTTTGTAGAAGTGACTGAGCTGTTAGCAACTTAGAAATCTATGAATATGCAAAGAACATGTGATATATTGGTATGATACCAGCAAGTTCCCAATATTTTCCAGAAAGTTTGCATAAATTATGCATTCAATTTATCAAAATGAATGACAAAGAATGAATGAATGATAAAGCAAGCATATTTGCCAGCTCAATTTATCAAAATGAATGACAAACAAAGATAGTTTTCCAAGACTCCAGTGACAATAAATTGGAAATCAAGCAAACAAACGTACCAGCCATAACGAGGGCAGCCATGACGTCATTGCGGCCAGTCATTGCAGCTTTGATGAGGGCTGTGAAACCTCGACAATCCCTTATTTCAGTGTCTATACCTGGATAGTAGTTTAGGAGGTACATGACTGTGTTGACATGTCCTGCAGATAAAAACACAGAATTCAGAGATGAGATCAGCAGTGTGTCAGAAAATGTGTAACATTTGAAAACTGGCAGGTTGGGACTGTTTGCATGAAGATAAAATTAAAGTTTTACAGTTTTGTGTCTATATAAGTCACATAATGCTGTATATGATATTTGCTACTGTATAATTAGACCATAATTGTGTTGCACTTTACTGAACTTTATCCTCTGAACTTGACTTTTGTTTTGTTTTGTTTATGTTTGTTGTGTAGGTACGACTGACCGGCTTGGGATGCAATCATCAGAGCAGTGTTGCCTTCGTTGTCCTGGTGGTTTATGTCTATAAAGGGACAGGTGTGAAGCCCGTATACGATGTCCACGAAGCCTTTGCAGCAAGCCACCATCAAGCCATTCTGTTGACAACGGTAAGGATCAATAACCGTGGGATTTTTTTAGGCATCATGTGCCATGCTATGATACCATTATGAATGAGACTCTCACCCAGCCATTGATGTCCAGCTCTGTGACCTCCTCTTTCGTGACCCCTCTCTCCAGAACTTTCCGCAGAGAGACGTGTTCATTACGGGCGCATGCTCGATACACTGTCGATGCCGCACGGCCATCAGTCGTCTCCGGTGTGTAGTCTGGAAGCACCGAGTCATCGGAGAGGATGCTGTCTGAATCGGACTCGCCCCCCGACAGAGACACGTCGTCCTCATCAGGGCCTGAGCCCAAGTGGGGGTCCTTTGCTGCAGCGGCCATCTTCCAACAGCAGAACAGGTGAGATGCTGCTGTGTCCTTTTGGCTACATCTACAAGTAAATCAAAAAAAGAAACTAGTCGGGCTGAAACTACTGGATGTTGTCCATAGCAACAAAGGTGCACTCTTGAAAACTCAGAAAGGATGAATTTTTCCTCCCTGGAAAGCTCTCCATAATTGCACATAATACCAAGTTAAAATCATCTCCTCATTGAAGGCACAAAGTTATTGGCGAATCACAACATGCTGTAGCCTATATAAACAGCTCCAGATCTGCCACACTGACAGATCAAAAGTTTGCTTATTGTCAGATTGACGAAGGGAAAACATGAGTCTATCTGTCAGGGATTATGAGTGTGTTATCTGTGTGTCATGGAGTGGGTGTGGTCGTATGAGCTCAGTGTGCCTTTTTGCTGTTGAGTAACTGGATCAGCATCTCAAAGCCCTGCTGAACATACAGGAGGGCTAAATGAGGAACAACCCACCTCAGAATAACCTCAGTCACATGTGGCACCGGTCAACTCATGCTTTGGCTCTCTTACTGCGTTCTGAAGCCAACATGACTATTGAAACTAATGACCACTGAGATCTAGTATGTATGTAACCACAACAGCAAACACTTATACTCAAGTTTTCCTGACATTCAAAATGTGTAAAGAGGATCACTGACAGTGGTTTTCCAGATATTTTCATGAAACACACATTACTTGCGTTGTTCAAGAAAGAACTTCTTGATATGAAAAATTATCAGACGAGGGCTGTCAAAGTTAACGCGTTAATAACGCATCAACGCAAAATCGTTTTAACGCCACTAAATTCTTTAATGCATTAACACAATCGATCTTTCGGAGGTTGTAGCGGGCTCAGAAGATATTAGAGTGAAGATACTGGCATCATATGAAACTAAAAAACATAAGGAATCCATTGGTACCAACTGTGTCATACTAGCTTGTTGTGAAGGAGGCTAAATAACGCTCCAAACTTGTGCTAAATTTTGGCGAGGAAAAACGGTCGTGGCCATTTTCAAAGGGGTCACTTAACTTCTGACTTCAAGATATGTGAATAAAAATGGGTTCTATGGGTACCCACGAGTCTCCCCTTTACAGACATGCCCACTTTATGATAATCACATGCAGTTTGGGGCAAGTCATAGTCAAGACAGCACACTGACACACTGACAGCTGTTGTTGCCTGTTGGGCTTGAGTTTACCATGTTATGATTTGAGCATATTGTTTTATGCTAAATGCAGTACCTGTGAGGGTTTCTGGACAATATTTGTCATCGTTTTGTGTTGTTAATTGATTTCAAATAATAAATATATACATACATTTGCATAAAGCAAGCATATTTGCCAGCTCCCATGTTGATAAGAGTATTAAATACTTGACAAATCTCCCTTTAAGGTACATTTTGAACAGATAAAAAAATGTGTGATTAATTTGCCATTATTCGTGATTAATCATATTCAATCATGTGATTAATTGCGATTGAAAATTTTAATCGATTGAGAGTCCTAGTTCAGACATGTCAAATGTTTTATGTCACAGACCAATGTGAAACCACAGATCATGAAATCAAGATCCTAAGAAAAGTTAGGAAGTGAAGCATCTGCAGCATTTACCATCCTTCATCATTACAGAATATATGTACTATCACTTTGATCAAACTAACTAAACATAAAGAATATACACTCACCATAAGGGGTAATCAATCAGCTGTAAATGTTAATGTATCCAGGCGTGTCGGTCCGTGACTTCTGACTTCCTCCAACGCTGCTACTGTGTTTTCAGAGCAGCCGAGAGGTCACAGTTTCCTCCTGGGCCTGTAAATAGAGGTACTTTACCCATTTCCATCCCCACATATTCATCGTGATGACATAAAACTGAGAGGAGGAGTCTTCGCAGAGTCTTCACAGAGACGCTGTATGTTCAGCTTCTGTGCTTAGCTCATCCCACTTACAACAGCTTTATGGAGAGGATTACTTTCTGCTTCATCTTTCAACTCAACACCTGTGTTGTCCATACTACCTGCTACTTATACCTGTTTATAATTGGCTAAACTAAAGAGAGTTTCTATGTTATTTTCTTCATTTTTTTGTCTATATTTTGATTGATTGTGATTTTTTTGTGGAAAATAAGTTAATTTGCCTGTCATAAACTGTCACTGGTACATTCGACCCACAACGAAATGGCACAAATCATGAGGAGAAACTTAAAAAAACAAATGAAAACAGAAACAGAACATTGAGGAAAACTTGGAGGAAGAATAACAATCACACGTCAGCAACAACCGCACCTCATCTTCTGTCAAATATGAATAAATATGCATTAATGCAAACAATTGCTTATTAAAACACAGAACAGTATTTTGTATTTTCATCCACAAATAACTCCTTAATCCAATTTTAAATGTATAAGTTGTTAACTGTAAGCTGCTTAAGCCAGAGGAATTGAATTAATTGTTAGATGGACTAGCAGATGATCAAATCCCACCAGAGGGGACTGACCTGCTCTGAGCAGATGGGACAGATTCCAACAGTTGAAACAGCAACAAAAGTGATTTCACTGAACAGCAGCGGCAGCCTAGGCTGAGTGATGATGTTCCTCAGATATACCACAGGATGGGGATCTCTCGCACAGTTTCAGCCTTTATAATTTGGTCACAATAGAGTGAAACTGATGAGTAGTTGTACATGTGTCCTAGTAAATATCAGGAATGTACAAACTGCATGAACATGATTTAAATCTGAAATGCATCTGCATTCTATGAAGCGAGGTCTAAGAGGATTTAAACTTTTGGAGCTTGCAGTGCAGTCGTAGAAACAGGAATAAAAGCTGTAAATGAATGAAACAGGACTAACACAGTTTTTCTCATTCGCTTTGGCTCAATTCTTGAATGAGAATTGCAGTGGAATTGTGATGTCCCATCAAACACTTGTGACAATTGCACTTTCAGTTTAGAGAAAGTTAAGACGTTTCAAAAAATGAGCCAAAGTGACTGAGAAAAACTGTAATAATAAAGGAATTCATACAGGCAGTAAGATCTGGTCTACTCAATGATAATAATAAAGCAGGTTAAGTTGTTCTGAAGCTATTTTGAGTTAGTTAAAACTCCTTCTTTGGGAATGGTCACAGACTGAAATTAGCCTGTGGGACCAGAGGGACGTGGCTGAACCTGTCAGGACAGATTGACCCCTCTCTTATCCAGAAGGGCCTGAGGACAGATCCCACTGCAATTCAACAGCTGTCCCCATCTGCCCTGAGGAGAAAAAAAACCTGGTTCAAAGCATAGAATGTCTGCTTTAGTCCTTCTGTTGGACGTCAGGCAGGACGACAGAGATCTTTTTCTGAAGCTTTTCAACTTGTCTTTTGATTAAATAAAAATCAAAGGATCGGGCATGGATGCTTAAATGAGGGGAGAAGAGTGAATTTAAAAACATTAAGGTGAAGAGAAAGGACGCCACATTAGGACAAACGGAAGAGAAAGGGATGCAAAATGAAGACTTTGGCAAAAATGCAGGGGAGGACCGAACAGCTTCTGGGATACAGGGTTGATAAAGTGAGTGTCTTTGGTCCACGTTGTTCAAGTGAGGTGATGAAAATAACAAACTTCAATGCTAAAAACTTGCATGTCAACTTGGGCTACTCTTAATTATTATTACAAAGGCTGAAATTGTGTGAAATGTAATTAGAGACATTATTAATAACACAAAACAAGAAGACCACACCTGAAATATTCTGTATGCATTTATTTGTGTAAGATGATCTGTACCTTATTTGTTAATAGGAATTGAAACACCCAAACATTGCTGCAGCTCGTCCTATAATCTATATCATCATATTCATTTGTCTTAAAAAATAGGGTTGATTTTAAGTTGATCTTAGTTTAATTATAATAGGCCATATGTTATTTTACACAGTATTTTTATTTAAAATTTTAACGCCATGAAATACACCCTTTTACATTGATATAATATATTAGACAATATGCATTTGCTGCATTGGCACAAAACAAAGAAAGAAAAAACAACAAAAAACAAAAATGCTCCTCCTGTTTTCATGAATGGTTATCTATATAAAATGGAGTATATTAATTGCAACAGATACAAAAAATAACAAGTGTTTTAAGAAGAAAAATACAAATTCTACAAGCTCAGAAACTCACTTGATCAACTGTTAAATCTAAATCCTTAACATAATTAATGAAGGACCTCCATTGACACAATTTAGCTGTTGTTTATGTGGCCGTACTTTCTCATTTTGAGAATGCACAAACAACGAGGTGCATTAAATAACTATATAAACTTTTTAGACTTGTTTCTGTGGCAATAACCAGAAAAGCCCTGATTTCTTCTGTTTTTAGTGTCTTATAGATTAGAAGCCACTTTTAAGATGAAATCAGCCCAACTTATTCTTCAGACAACGTCAGACTTCTTTTGCTGAGGACTTGATGTTATCCTGTACTCTCCCGATCAGTTTAGTCCTCTCAGGGAAATTCCTCAGATGAGATAAGAAACCACTTAAGCTGAAGCAAAAATAGGAAAAGAGCGAGGGGTGGAGAGAGAGGAGAAATTGGGTGGAAAAGTGGTATAATTAGCTCAATCAATCTTTCTGTTCTGTACCCCTAAATCTGTCACACATACACATTCAAATCGAAATACAGCTACAAATAAATGGTTCTGATGAAGAAGACAAGGTGTTTTTAATTGAAATTGAACTTGTTTAACTCTCTTTTGTGTCAGGTTTCCAGCCGGGAGAAACTGTTGTCGGATGAAAATAATCAGGACAACCAGACGCAGTTCAAGTGGGCCAGGAAGTCCAGTGTGGCTGCAGGATGCAAAGGTAACACAGGGTTTATCTGCTATACTCTTGTCTTCAGTGACTTTGAAGAAATACAGTAGTTTACTGCTGTGTGCACCTCTTATGTCACCCATAGTGGGGAGCTATCTGACTGAGAAGAAGAGCAGCGTCAGAGTTTTGACTGAAAATGTTTCACTTTGCATGGCTTTGAGATTAAATGGGTCTGCCTCCATCCTGCCAGCTCAGTTTGCTGTGTTTGGGATATCTCCACATGTTGGTTTTTCCACAGAAGGAAATGCTTTGGTACCTGTGGTGACAAAGGAGAACAGGCATCTGCCTTATTGATTAGAGAGGGAGGTTATTTACCAGTTTTAAAAAAACATACAGTATATGATAGATCATCTTTGTTGATCCCATTTGATTCATAATTCATCTGCGAGTTAAAGTACATCTGAGTAACTTTTATTGAGTGTGAGTGAAAGTGTGACACAGTCAGTTACATACAGAGAAACTCCCAGCTTCACAGTGGGAGTGTCATGGTGTTTGTGCACACAGTTTTAGGCAAAAGGAAAAAAAGTTTTTTCATGCTGTCTCCTTTTTTCCTTTTTGCCTAAAACTGAAACCAATTTATGTTAATTTGTATTTAATTTGTATTAGTTTTTAACCAGACAATATTGTTTCAGTTTAGTTTTACTTTTAGATGATACCCTGTTAATCATCTGATGACTCCTTAGACTTATCACGTGACCCCCTGAGGGAGTCCCGACCCCCACGTTGGGCACCACTGACTTAAAACACATAAATCTGGGTAGTTGTTCTGTGTGTGTACATCTGCAGCTTTTAGTCTGTGACAGTATGTACAGTGCGTAAATGCATGCAATTACATTTCATTTAAATCTGTTATATTTTAGTAATTTAGCTAGCTGTGTGATTGAAGTTGAACAGTTCAAATGATTGCTTATTTCATGGAAAAGTACTTTGCTCACACGATGGCGACACTAAAGGTCCCACAGCCACAGAGCGAACACTGATGAGGGAGGCGTAAGGAGAGAGGGGAGAGGGAGCAGAAGGGGAGGGGAGAGGAATGAGAGGAGGTGGGACTGGGAAACAGATGCTGGCACAGCAGTGCAGCATGTTGGCCACCACCCCCTCCCTCATCACAGTCCCTCCCACTCTCTGCCTCGCTCCCTCACGCACTTTTGGTCCCTCTCATAATCTTTGCCCACTATCTGACCACACAGAGAGGCTCGAGAGCGGAGGAGAGCGCTGTCTCTCTGGGTTTTTCCACTGTTTTTCTTCAAATCATGGGATAGGAACGGCAGTTTTTTCATCCCAGGGGTTTCTACTCATTGTTGGACTATGATTGTGGAGCTCTCTGTACACTTTTCCTCCCATCTCATCTGGGTATTATCACAGGAATAGTGTGTGAGTGTGTGTGTGTGTCCGTCCAGCATGGTGCCTGCTTCTGATAGTCTTGTGTCTAGCAGCAGGAGTGGATCATCATGAGAGGGGGTCACCACCAGCAAGCGTGTGGGTGTCAGCACCTGTTCAGAAAACTGCTCAGCAAATGTGGCTGCTGCTTTGTTCAAGTTAGAGGTATGTAGATGCTCTTCAGGAGGACTTTTACTCTAGTTGTTCTCTGACTGTGGAGTAAAGTTTTTACTGATGATGAAACAGTTATTTCTGTTGCTTGAACACAATGTTTTGTAATGTTAGAAGATGCACTCGGTTGTTATGTATCATATATCAAAGCCAAAGTTAGTTTCACTAAGTCAAAGTAAAATCCAAAGAACCTTTTTATACATGTTTTTTTGCAACATTTGTATTAGTCATTATTATGTTTTTCATCCAATCACCACCCAGTCCCATTCTGTTTGTTATACTGAGAGGGCAGCAGCATCAAATAGCCAGAAAATTAATGATAGCGCTGGTAGCACTCTTACTTGTGTCAATTATTGCTACTACCCCTCCCACACACCATGTACACGCCTCTTAGCTACTGTAGGCTAGTTGAAATATTCTTTATTCTTATTGTGAAACCACATTAGCTTCCACTAAGCGGTTGCTAGCTGTGTTGCCAGATTGGGCTGGTTTCTGCCCAATTGGGCTACTTTTGATTAAGTTGGCCGGGGGGGAAATAACGTTGGGCTGGTAGGTGAAACTTGGGCTGCTTTTGTCAACATTTAGCAAGTTTTAAAAATGTTTGTGAAAACAATATTGGCAAACAAGCATTTTATGGTTAAAAGCACAGATACATAATTCAGTAAATTTTGTTGTGTCCACTCACTCATATTATTGACTCATTTAATTTGAGAAATATTTGATTGACATGAGTTGTATTCAGTCGTCGTTACGTATAAAGGAAGACCTTCTTACTTTGACGTCATCATCATTGGCATTCACATGGTAATTTGTGTATTTGATTGTCTGACTGTACTCTTTGTGGGTTGCAATAGCCCATTTATCTAACATTTTATCTTTGGTTATTTGATGCAAATATGCGGCTTTGTATGCTTATGATGTGTTTTCTGTTGCGCGCGTAATGGTTTTATGGTTTTACACGGGTTTCTGGCAAGGTTAATTTGGGCAGTTTTTTATTGAAATAGGCAGGTTTTAAGTTGTGATTTGGCTGGAAACTGTCAATCTGATCTGGCAATACTGGTGGCTAGTCTTCCTGGGGTCCAGGCTAAGATTAGCATCCTTATATTTGCCCTTTAAGGTTGGTTTGTATTTGTTTATTGGGTCTAAAATTGTGCAGTTACAATATTGTTTGCAGTGTTATGATGCACAACAACCAAATGGCTACTTTTTTGGAAGTATTAGCTGAAACAATGAAGCTCGCCATATTAACTCTGCTAACTAACTACTGTTAGCAACAACCTCAGCCAGCAAATAGTGTACTACACCATTGCTTGTCCCTGTTAGATTTTGGTTTATCTTTTGAGAGCAAATATGTTTTTTGTGTCACAATTGACCCTGGTGTTGGTGTCAGGATTGGAGGCACAAATAGTGTTGGCAAACTTTGCACTGTATGAATATTAATCATGACTTCTAGCATTAAAGAAAAGGAGATAGGGCTGAACAGTGAGTGAGTACTCCTTTAAATAGGAACTATGACTCTATAAAATACGTTCGTGTGTAGAAGGTAACCCACAAGTTGCGAAACTCTCTTTAGATGGTTGAGGTTAGGATAGATAGTCATCCTTTTTCCTTTCAGGATTCATTTACAGTAAATCAGCAGTCAGTATTTCAAAGGATGTTATACAGATACAGTGATTCATGTTTCAACAGAAGTCAGTGATGGAGTCACATCTGGATCTCTGCAGTGTCTCTGAATATGCTGCTTATCACTGAATCTCTGAAACACATGGATCAATGAGTCACTGTCCTGATATTCCTCTCTCTATAAACTAGGCTTAAGGACCCCCATCACACAGAGAGAGAGAAAGAGAGAGTTATATATCATCTCTGGAAAAAAGAAACAAGATTTATGAGACCCAGAATAGAACATCTTCATCACGATCTCTGTGTGCATCCCTGGCAATAATTAGATATAATGAGCTGAAAATATTTGCTTTTTTTTTTTGTTTCTGCTGGTGATATCAATCATTTATGCTTCTTACTGCTGTAGCATCACTCTTTAGTTTAGTTCGTTTGACATTATGAGAAAAGTGACATTAAATCACGCAAATCTACAAAATATAAAGGATAACACAATAAAGAGTGGTGACTGTGAACTTTCAGGTAGTGCTAGCTGGCTAGCTTAGTAAGCATTAGCTTGCCTGCTAAAATGCTTAGCTACTGTTACAAGAGTAACCAATGGTAAAGCAAAAACATAGAGTTTCTGTTTTCTGATTGTAGGTTGAAGGAAAATTATAAAGCCTTATATTTATTTTTACACTCAATTTTAATTATTCAATCAACAATATTGTTATATTTTTGACTAGACTGTTAAATTTTTACTACATTTAGTCAGTTTTGGGGCTCCATATGTGTATACCACAAACCAGGCTGTTCTCATACACCGTACGTAGCTATACCTACGAAATGTAATGTACTGTAATTTGTATATATCCCACAAAATTTGTATGTAATCTACGTAATCGTAAACCAGGAAGTAAGAGCGACAAACGCCACGTAGGTGGAGGTCGGGGTGAATTGGTGGGTCAAAAAATACCGAACTTTCGCCGAGGAGACCGCTGTTCATACACCGTGTGAAACCAGAAGTCAACGTTGATTTATTTGTCACGTAACTACTGTACTTTAGTTACGCCACTTCGGAAGTTACTGTATACACGTAACGAGCAGAAATATACACGTGTGTCGCGTGTTGCTGGACATTCGTAGGAAAACGCTCGAAAAATGAGGAATAACTTTTGTCATGTGAACCGTTGTATGAGGATTAAGATACGATGAGATGAAAACATTAGCTTACATTATTAAAGGCTTTTCTCTTTTATCTCTTTGTTCCTGCATAACGTTAGTTACTGTTTTCACATCAGATGCATTTTTGACTGCATGTCAAAACAGAGTGATTTTCTTAATCTGTACCCCTACAGTACTGTGACTCTGCTTCAGAGCAAAGGCAGCTGTACACACACGCATGCACGTACGCACACACACACACACACACACACACTTTTGAACAAGCACACACACAAACATGTCCTATTACTGCCCCGACCCTTAAATCCTCTGTTGTTCCAGTTGCTCGGGGAGTGATTACAGAACAGCTCTTCTCTGAGCTGCACCGCTCTGACAGACCCTGCAAATAGACGTGTTAAATATATAGACATGAAAACAGCCTTGAGTTGAGATGCCTTGCTTTCTCACCTTTGATTGCAAAGATTAGAACACCCCAGACACTTTTCTTTGGGATACACATCGCCTGTGTGATGTGGTGTCAGTATTGCTGTTATACAAGGTGTTTTCTTCCCGTCTGACTCTAAAAATAGCCTTTTTGTCTGTTTGTGAGTCTGTGGATGAGTTTGCTTTGTGTTTATAGAAAGCCTAGCAGTCAGGCTCTCCTATTTTCATCTGTTTGCCTTTCCTTTTGTACCTTTTCTCTTCATCTGGTTGCAGGAATACTTTTGCTAGAGAGCCTTTTCTTTCATTTTCAAGTGTTGTTCTTATGTGGTTTGAGGCTTTCTCCTCTATTTTTGTGGCTTTCTGATCTCCCTCTACCTCCCCTGAAGACTTCCTTCTTATAACTCCGTCATTCTGCGATCTCTCTCATTGAGTGTTTCATTTCATTTGGCACAATGTCCAACAGCTATTTTTAAAGGCAGAGAAACACTTCCAGATAAAGTATATTTGGGGGAACTTGCTTGGAAATCTACTTAAATGTCCTGCCAACAATCTCACTGTCTCATTACACATACATCACTGCCATGACTAACAGTCCATTAGTCCACCACTGTGTGTGAAGTCATCACTGCCAGTATGCGAAGAAGTAAACTTGATGACTAACAAACCCAAAAGTGTTTAGTACCACAGAGTACCTACATACTGTATACAGAAGCTTATCTGTAAGCTCAGCCATGTTGCACTTTTGCATTTGGTGGTTGCATGTTTTTCTGGAATATTGTCGCTGAACCACCAGACTATCTGATCTTCATTTGAACTTAGACAATTAGACATTGTCCTGTGTCCCTACAGGACAAGTGTCCAGCAGACGCTCTCCTCTTAGACAAGGCAACTTTATTTGTAGAGCGAAGGGAATTAAAAGTGCTGTGTAAGAAAGGAAATATAGATTAAAACATTAACATGCAAATTAGAAACAATTTTAAAAGATAAAACTGAGAAATTAATACAAGATAGGCCAAGATGTATATGCAAGGTGCATAATGATGAGTGATTAAAGCTGCTATAATCAATATTTTTTATATCAAAAATAGATCAAATGACTACTTATATGAGGAAGGGTTGTTCGTAGTGATGAACTCACAGAGAAATATCACCCAAATCTGCAGTTTCCCTCAGCTCTACAGAGATTTTTAGCATCGTTCAGCTCATTGTTTTGGTTTGGAGATCATTTCAGCAAAAAGGGTTTGATATACTTACCTCTAAACATTAAGTACAGCTGAGGCTAATGGGAATGTCATTAGTTTTGCAGGTATTTAGTAGGTGTGGGGAAAAAAATGGATTCACCTGTATTGCGGGGGGTTTTGTTATGCCTCATTTGAGTCTATGCGGCGGTAGAAGGAAGTTACCGCTTTTATTGTTGTAGTCAGAGTAACGTGACATCATATCTGTTCCGTATCCGTCAAAAACCAAAACCGCCGCAGTGAGCCGAAACGAGAAAGTAGAAAACAGCAGAGGGTCCGCGTGGATACGACCCGCACCTTCACCTCAACAGCCCCGATGGAGCTGACCATGGATGTATAAAGAGAACGGAGCTCACGTGAGAGCTCAGAGCTAGTGACAGACTTAGCGAAGTTAGCGGAAGTATTGTATACACGTGTGACTACGTCCGTTTTTCAAAATAAGGTGTTAACAAAGGGAACTGTATATAAAAAATACACATATGGAAAGTATAAAACTTGTTACTATTCCCTTATAAATTAAAAAGAAAATACCATTAATTTGTGAGGGAAATGTCTTTATTCTTTGATTTTTGGGTTGCTGAAAAAAAAAAAATGTAATAAATTATGCCTGACAATGGCTGATATATTTGACTTCAGGACATCTCTGACTACATACATGCTGAAAATCAAACATTTTTATTGTATCCATTTAGATATTTTCCAAAGTAAAAGTCCATAAAGGTTTATGAGTCAACTTTTTCCCATGGTCTAGGGTTAAAAACTTTAACAAAAATCTCAATAAATCATAAAATCGAATTGCAATTCTTAAAAATCGTAATACATATCAAATCGACACTCAATTATCGAATCAGGAGATAGGTGTATCGTCCCAGCCCTACCTACTAAAGCTTCCTCATTCTAGTCTGACCCTGAACTCAAACTGACCTTAACCAGAACTCCAGTGAGGGGAGAGGGAGTAGACCGAAAACTATGAGGGATGACAACAATGTACGAGTGAGAAGCCACAGGCAGCGCCGTGGGAAAAAGGAAGTGGTGGCATGGGGAGTAGATGTCCTGCGACACTGGGAAAACTGGGTCAGTTGTCATCATGCAGGATGTATTTGATGTGATGTGAAGGGGACATTAATCACAATTATTCTTGTCATAATTTATCAGCAAATACAATCTACCTAATAATGGCTCAGGTCACAGACGCTAAGAGAAAGAAAGAACAAACCACAGGCATGTATACACTTGCACTTACACTGGGATCATAGATGATGAAATGTATGTTTATAATGTAATGCCCTAGTTAACTAATTTTCGTAATACTAAATATGGCTGTAAATATCTAATGTAAGCAAATATAACCCGATCTGCTTTCATCCATCCACACAACGTTTACAACACTTCCAAACCAGGAGGGGGGGATGGGGGGAGAGGGAAACATGCCATGACCTTAGGAGAAAGGAAGTGTATACCATTTCAAACCATTGGTGGAGCTTGAAATGCATGATCTTTGTTATAGAGTTGATATTACTTACTGAACCATTTTGTGATGCAGCAGTGGATAGCAGGTAGCCTTATACTGTAGCAGTAGCAGTTAGCCGCAACTAAATCGGATGGAAGTAGAGCTGGGCGATATGGAAAAAATCAAATATCACGATATTTTTGAAGAAATACCTTGATAACGATATTACAACGATATTGTAGGGTTGACCATTGGTGTTTTCACAAAATATTTACACTATGATATTTTTGATAAATAATCACCAGTAATGTTGATGTAATATCTAAGTGTAAAAGACAAATAATAGAGCTGCTAGAACAGTCTGGTATGTTCAGAATATTACATCACTTTACTGTAATAAAGCCTTTAAAACCAGGAAAAGACAACACTTATGCCATATTACAATATTCAAAATCTAAGATGATATCTAATCTCAAACATATCACGATATCAGTAAAATGTTGGGTAACAATTCATTTTACAGGTCCGCAAATTTCATGGTAATTAGGTGATAATTAGCAAGTAACCTATTTGAAATTTCTTTGGAATTACTGCTAAATTACCCCAAAATTGATAAAAAATTACTTTATTATAAACATGATTTAATAATTATATTCTAAAATAGCATATAATTGTTAAAATAGGGCCCTTAGGCTTGAGAAGCGGCTGCTCTTCATCGGTGGTGGAAAACCAAAACTAATAGAAGACACTTCTGATCAGGCAAAAATCTCACCATTGTGTGACTTATTGTCTACACAAATGTAACCTGGTAGTTAATGTAATGATTCAGGGAGTTTTTAAAAAAATTTCAAATAAGTTATTTGCTAATTATTATCTATTTACCAGCAGACATTGAAATAAAGCACATCAATTAACTTTGTATTTTTTTCCTGGAAATGTCTTAAATAAATTACCAGCTATTGGGAAATAGCGGAATATAATTATTAAATGATGTTTATAATAAAGTCATTTTTGATAAATTTTGAGGTAAATATTGGGGCAATTTGGCAGTAATTCCAAAGAAATTTCAAATAGGCTACTTGCTAATTATCACCTAATTACCATGAAATTTGTGGACCTGTAAAATGAAGTGTTACCAAATATTGATATATTGCCCAACCCTAGTTGGAAGCAGCAATATTTTAATGTAAATAACATGGAAGGTGCAGGCCAATGACTGACAAGTAAAAGCTGTTAGCAGCAGCATTTGAATGTTTGGAGTGGGATAGACAGACCGATCAGCTGATCAGATCCTGGTTTAACCTTGAGCTCCATTCTGCATTTGTACATGTGGCTTTTGAAAGTGACAGCAACTGTAATGTAGCATTTTTACCAACATGTTAAAAGTCCTCTCTTGTGCTTAGGAATGAAAACCACTCATTAGTTTAATGTGGAGCAAAGGAGATGATGTATGTGTGTTTAATTCTATTAATCTGTCACTCTGCTGGATTAATAAACTGTAGCTCTGTTTAGGAGTGAGTGGATGCAGATGACAATGAAAGTTGTAGTTTTGGGGATGACAGCGGTGCGGACTGAGAAGTATTTTCCTCGGCAGTATTCCAACAGGAAGTGAAGCAGGCCTTTAACCCCAGAATGACTGGGCTTGATTACAATAATGATAATTTCATACATCAGCACGCACAAAATATGAAACACCAACAGTAATCAGCTCCCACACAAATGAAGACCTGGCACGTAACGTGTGTAAAGCTTTTGCCATGCTTAGATTAGATAGCTTGGTGAAGTGTCGTCATGCTGTTTGAAGCTCTAACAGCATCTCAGTAATTCCTGCTGTTGCTGACCGTGACCATTTATGGGGTTTAGTGGGGGGAGATGTAGTTAACTGTCTCCTAACCATCTGCTTTAAAGGAATTAAGTGTGTCACATTTAGGGAGATCTATAGGCAGAAATGGAATATAATATTAATAAGTATGTTTTCTTTAGTGTATAATCACCTGATAATAAGAATTGTTGTGTTTTTGTTACCTTAGAATGAGCTGTTTATATCTACATAGGGAGCGGGTCCCCTCCAGAGTCCGCCATGTTGCTCCGCCATGTTTCTACAGTAGCCCAGAACGGACAAACAAAACTCTGTTAACTTTTTCTGCTTGGGCCGGAGTCGATAACGTTACTCGCTCCCGTCGCCGCCTCTCTCTCTCTTGCTTCACCAGTCACTTCCCACGTACAAACACACTCTACGCACTGGCTCTGCTCCAAATGGCTCTAGAGAGCGCCATTCGCGTTTTTGCGTCGGCCGTTGTAGCTCTCCAACACGCTTGGCACACGGGAGAAGCTTCAGCTAGTTGCAATCTCCTCACTTCATCACTAGATACCACCAGTTCCTACACACTGGACCTTTAACAGAGAGGGAGTCTTCCATGATGTAAACTAGGAAGCAGCACAAATACAGTTCATATTCTTCTTCTCATGTAATCTGTTAATTATTGATATACCATGACCATGAGAGAAGAATGATATTCTCTTTATACATGTAAAATTATAAAATACCGTAGGATTAGTTTTGTGGAAAGATTTTATACTCTGTAACTGTAAATATACCACCTTGCTTTTAACAATACTATGAAACCTGAAGTTTAAATGTTTTGGTTGATTCAAAAGTAGCTCTCGAGTGGTTTATATTCACCTATCAGCCCACTGTGATTCAAAGGATGTTATAGTGACCCATTATATAACATTACATCATGCATCATCATACATTATCATTACGTCTGTTGATGAAACGTTACTATAAGGTTTTGCTGAAACAGACGAACTGCCACTTCACTGATAAAGAGCCTGAAATTAAAGGACAAGTGTGTAACATTTAGGGGGAATCTATCGGCAGAAATAGAATATAATATTAATAACTATGTTTTCTTTAGTGTATAATCACCTGATAATAAGAATCGTTGTGTTTTCATTAGCTTAGAATGAGCCGTTTATGTCTACATAGGGAGCGGGTCCTCTTCACGTAGTCTACCATGTTTCTACAGTAGCCTAGAAAAGACAAACCAAACACTGTTAACTTTTCCTGCTTAGGCCGGAGTCGATAACATTACTCGCTCCCGTTGCCGGCGCTCTTTCTCTCTTGCTTCACCACTCACTTCCCACCGCTAAGCACTGACTCTGCTCCAAAGAGTAGAGTACTCTTACAACAACTGGTTCTAGAGAGGGCCATTCACGTTTTTGCGTTAGCCACCTTAGCAATTAACACGTTTGGCACACGGGAGAGGCTTCAGCTGAGTTATAATCTGCAACCTCACTGCTAGATACCGCCAGATCCTACACACTGTCCCTTTAGAAAGTATTCTATGGTGCGGTGGAGTTTCTAATAGTAGATTTACTAAAATATCAGGAAGATACAAAGGTCTGGAAATGAACAAAAGGTTTTGTAATTTATGTAATGACAACTGCTTGGTGGATGAATATCATGTTTTGTTTGAAATGTAAAAACAAGCATTGTTGAGAATAGAAAGAAGTACCTGCCTTTGTAAACCATCCATCTATGTTTAAACTTATCTTATTATTGCAGACAGATAAACCAGGGATAGTATGTAAACTAGGTGCTTTTTTGAGTAATGTTTTGTCTTTAAATGACGTATTTTATGCTAAAGATCTATTCTGGTTGTTTACCTTTGTACTGCTGTTTTGTTCTCTGTTTGAACTCCATACCACGATGTGTGGTCGAGAGTAAGTAAAATTGAATCTGAAAATTAAAATTAGCTACTCAAAGAGAGTAGAACTAAGTCACTCTTAACATTTTAGAAGGACATTGTTGGACATGATTTTGACAACATCTAAAGGCTGAGAGGAGAAAGCTTGAACTGGATTGTTTTAACAGAAACCGTTGAAAACAGTTTCTCCACACCTGCATGTCTAGGACAGGTGCATCAAGTGTCAACTCCTGAACACCGGCATCATTCACATCTGTTATTAATTGGCCAGTAAATTAACTGTAGGAATAAATAAAGTATGAGGAAGCCTACTTCTTTTAAGTGGAAATTATAAAAAAAAATGGATAAACAAAGTTAAGCCAGATGAGTTTCCTTTTCCATGTTAACTAACGGCTCTGATGAATGTCTCCACAGTTGTCTGGTTGACGATGAGTTGTAGTAAAGTATGCTGCTTCAGTAAAAGCTTACAAAAGAAAAAAGAAAAAGTACTGACTTTAAAAATACTCCAAAAACTACACTAACAATCTACTCAATTTCAGTCAGTTTCCGCTCTCGCATATCAAACTGTTGTTCAGGCACAGTGTAGTGCAATTTGCTGGCAGTGAGCTGCCGGTGCCTCAGTGCAACAGACAGGATTACTGTTGGAGAGACTGACCCTTTGCTAATGTTTTGGTCCCGTCTCCTGCCTTCTCTTTCCATCTGGGTAGGTGTGTTGTCTGAGCCAACGGGGTTGCCGAGAAAATCAAACCCCACCCAACCTTGATCCATCCATCAATCTGTGTGCAGTAGAGAAGGTGTGGCACATAAAACCACCTCCATGACAAGTTACACAAATCTGCCCCATTGATATGTGAAAATAGTTCTCTTAAAATTTGAGTTGGATTTTAACAACCACTATTTTCATGGACAGAAGGTTTACACAAGAAGAACACGTTCAATAAAATGTGGATGTCCATAAGGCCTGAATGCGAGGATGCATTCACAGCATGCATTCATGCAGACTCACTGACTGCTGACACTCCCTGCAGTCCGGATGGAGGTCCAGCTGTTGCTCTGTGGGAAAACGACACATTACATAAGTGTCTCAAACAAACATGACAAGCTGAGTAGCTCAGCTCAGCAGTGATTTGGACGTCACAATGACCATTACACACCATTAGGGGTCAGTTCCTAGAAAATGCTGATGTGTTTGTAGAAAAACCTGCAGTAAGGTGCACTTCTTGTATCTTTTCAACAGATGGTGGTTGTTAGTGGTCCTGTATGACCTGATGATGTCTCACTCTGCTCAAGGTGATAACATACAGTGTGTGTATGTGGGCATCTGGATGTTTGCACCAACTGAGTCTGTTGAATTTGTTCTGTTGTGTTCTTATCTGAGTCACATAGTTGAGGATGTGGTGTCAGAAAGTCATTTTTGGTAAAGCCATTCTAACATTTTATGGTTAATTGTTGGGATGTTGTTGGGCAGTTTTGGCTGATACGCCTTGTCAATGTTGCGCGGAGGTCGGGGACAGGTCCTGCAGAATGGCAGACCGGGGTGGTGGTCCCCATTTTTAAAAAGGGAAAGCTTATGTGAGGGTGCTAGAAAGGAGGCACCGGGCCATTTCTATGAGCTGTCCGGTCCTTATATAACTGGAGTTTGTCCAATACTTTGGTTTATGACCAAATACCAAGTACCAAGTGCTAAGTACCAAATGTTATCATGCTAACACGCTAGACTAAGATGGTGAACATGCTAAACAGTATACCTCCTTAACACAGTGAGCTACCTCCGGGTCTGAAAAGTGAAGTCAATGCAGAAGTGCCTTAAACTTGCATTCTTTCTAATAGTCAGCAGGGGGCGACTCCTCTGGTTGCAAAAAGAAGTCTGATTGTATAGAAGTCTATGAAAAAATGACCCTACTTCTCACTTGATTTATCACCTCAGTAAACGTTGTAAACATGAGTTTATGGTCTCAATCTCTAGTTTCAAGTCTTCTTCAATACAGCATGATGTTCATTTAGTAAATTATGGTCCCATTTAGAGTCAAATAGACCATAAAACATGGTATGATTTAGGGCGTGGGTACCTTGTGATTTACAAGTCGCTACCGTGGCGTTGTCCGGTCTGGGAGTTGTCTGTGTTTTCGTCTTACAACTTTAACCCTTTCAGAGTGTTTTTTCAGTTCATGAAAGTTAATTATAACATTTTGGTCACCTAAAAATGTCTTATTCAGCGTTCGGTTGTACCTAGCTCCACCCTCTCGTGTCACTTATGGTTGCAAAAAAACAAGATACCAAACTCGAGGCTTCAAAACTGCAGTCCACTTCTTATTTAAAGTCTATGCTGTAGATTCATGTTTCCGAATGAAACATGTCTTGCAGCTGTGCTGGTTCTTTTTTTCTCTCCTTCTCTCCATCAATTATTTGACTTCACTCTTTTGGATTCCATAATTTTCTGGATTCATTTTTCTTCCTTCCTAGACGGGTTGATTATTGTTGGTCAGCTTGACTTTTGATGAGATGATAAGCGAATTGCCCCAATTGTTCAAACCTCGGCCAAGAACCACACACACACACACACACACACTCAACACACAAGCACTCATTCTTTCTCTCTCACACACACACACACACACGCACGCACGCACGCACACACACACACACACACACACACACACACACACACACACACATTGACCCTTCCCTCTTAATCATCCCATTATAGAAATGAGTTTGTGTTGTTCACTACATGAGTGAAGTACCAGGCGATGAATTAATTTAATTACAGTCTTGTTTGTCTGCATTGTTTTGTAAGAGACTGAACTTTTTTCTGGCAGTCAGCATATTAACATGATAAATATAGAGTACATGTATAAATGAATAAATGAATAAAATCATCTCCAATGGCGTGAACAGTGAACTTAATATTTGTGAATTTCTTTGTATTTAAGGAAGATTTTACTGGTCCACGTGAAATAAAAGGAGAACTGAAATGAATCAGGAAGAAAAACCCATTATTTAGTATTTCACTGTCATCAGGGCTTCTTGTTTAATGGCAGTATCAGACAGTTTTGGTTAATAGCTGACCTAGATTTCCACTGGCTTCTTGAAAGCTTGCTATTATGATTACAGCTTACGTAAATGTGCTGACAGGGAATAGTGGCTTCTGGCAAGAGTCCAAAACGACAAAATGAGGCTCCTGAAAGATTTCACTTTGCTACGATCAGCAGAACAGAGTGAAATGTTAATGTTAGGGTGCTTGATTAAAACAGCATGGTAGAGGATTATGTACCAGTTTCCATAGTCAAGAGACTTAAAGCTGGAAACAAGATCCGGCTGTGGCGTAAAAGGGTGCAGCGCCGGTGTTGGTCCAGCAGTTCAGTGCAGACGGTATGCGTTCAGTTGTGACTGAGGACAGGAAAACAAATCATTCCAGTTTGTATCATTTAAATCTTATTGTTGAGAGGTTGATGGTTCAATCTCCATCTCCTAATGAGATTTAGGGCATTGCTTTCTTTTAAAGATCCAGTGTGTAGGATTTGGCGACATCTAGTGGTGTTAGTTGCAACCAACTGAGTTCCCCTCCGCTCACTCCTCCCTCTCCAAGACTGCGGTAACTTGAGCCGCAGAGTACAAAACCGTGGTAACGCCGTTCTCCTCGCTCAGAGGCCATTCTAACCATAATAACACTACTTTAGGAGCAACGGAAGTCAGACGGCGGCTGTCGGTACCACAGTTTTGCACTCTGCGGCTCATGTTACCTTAGTTTCACAAGCGTGTCGGAGAACTACGGTGGCCTTCAGGTAACGTAAAAACATGAAAGTCTCTCTCTAGAGCCAGTGTTTGGTTTGTCCGTTCTGGGCTACTGTAGAAACATGGCGGAGCAACATGGCGGACTCTGTGACAAGGACCCGCTCCCTATGTAGATATGAAGGGCTCATTCTAAGCTAACGAAAACACAACGATTCATAGTTTCAGAGGATTATACACCAATGAAAACATAGATATGAATATTATATTCCATTTCTGATAATATATCCCCCGAAATGTTACACACTGTTCCTTTAAATAATAAAAATGCCCAAGGACTAATTTCATGTTGTCTGCATATCAGTTGATCTACAAGCCGTGAGGTGCATCTCTGCAAAAGCAAATATTGTTTGTGTCAATGCATCAAAAAGAAGACTTCCCATGTGCAGTTTTGCTTTATTTTAACTGCCTCTATACTCCTGCATTGATTCTAACACAGCTTAGTTAAAGCGCTGCAAATACTTTGAACAGGACAGAACAGGACCAACCACAGTCACCACGTTTTTGGTTTGAATACATTTTCATTTTTAGACAATATCTAACAAATGCACGCAGTCAAGCTGCATTATATAATCTCCACTTTAATTTACAAATCCTTCCTCGTGAGAACAGATGTGTATATAATAATTTAGGACTGGTAGGTAGAGTAGCTGCAGCTACTAAAGTTACAGTTGGGGCTTAACTCAGGAAATTGACCAACATTTTTGTGCAGAAATCTGTCTGCAGCATCTGACCTGAGAGGATGTACCCCTCAATTAGCTGCTGTATGTTAACCCAATCCTTTTCCCTCTTTCTCTCTCTCTGCAGCAGAGTCGTACACTGTGGCGGGCAGTACCGGTAGTATCACCCCATCAGTGGGCCCTGTGCCCCACCAGGCCTCAGGCAGCTCCAGCCCCTGCTCCCACTCCCTGTCTGGAGGATCACGGCACCCTGTCAGCGCCCTCAAGAAATGGCTCACCAATCCCGTCCGCAAGGTGAGCTCGGATGCCAGAGGAGGAGCGGGAAAAGTCGAGAAGCAGATGTGCAGGTCAGACAGGAGGCAGCCGCCGTCGCTCCTTTCCCACAGTGGAACTCAGCCGAGGCCTCTGGAACCGCACGACAACTACACTATCCTCCCCTCTGGAGATATGGTGAGACTTAAAGACAGACGGCTACATTCATACCTCCTGAGGAAACACATGTTATGATGTTATTTGTAATGGTTGCTGTGCTTGTGTTGTACAGGTGTGGACAAACGGTCCGTCGAGTCCAGCAGCTCCTCCGACACAACCGCCCTGTCAGTGCTGCTTATCTGACCACCTGCCAGGCAGAGACACACAGACTCTAGTAATGTCTCTATTCTAATCTATTCTATTCTGTTATATTCAAAGGTCTGTCTCAGTAGATAACCTGCAGTTGTAGGTGAAAATCTGCACAAGTCCTGGACTTATTTTCATCGTTGACCCTGATGTTGTTTACACAGTCCACCAACCTTTATCAAGACAGGCATTCAATGTCTCAAACTAAGTAAGGGATAATGTACAGTGAGCCGGTCATTGTTGTGAGATAAACCCTGACAGGGCGATGCGGTTTTTCTTTCCCGCTTCTTTTCTTGACCCGCTCGCTATACATAATCCCATTTATTACACGGCTACTTACTTAATAATTTTACCCAAAAATGGTCCACCAGAATCCAACATCAGAACTGCGCCCATAGCAACAGTCTGCTATACATAGCAACGGTTTGCTATAAAGAAATAACAGACCGTAGAACGCCGTGATTGACCAATCAGAATCAAGTATTCAACAGAGCCGTGTTATAAGATATATTATTACATAACTAAACTAAAAAACTAAACTGAATCATATGAACAAAGAAATTACAGAAGGTAAATAGTTCTAAATGGTCGTCCGGTCCACAAGAACATGCACAAAAGAAGTTGGGGAACATAAAGTACACGTTATAGCGATGCTGTGAAATTACATTATATAGAATTGTATTTTTTCTGATGAGGAAATATAATTACAGTACAAAGTAGTTAGAAACAAATTAATAATAAATAATGCAAACTATACAAGTCAGAAGCGCTCTCAGCACTAAATTCTTCACTCCCCTCACAGTTAGTATAATTCTTACAGTGGAGCGTCTCTCATCATCAAACCCTTAGGTAATGCAAGTCTCATGAGTTATGTATATGTATATAATGTATAAATGACGGAAACACATACACTTAAATGTTGAAACTCACACTGAAACTATGAATTATAAACATGCACATCCTTCTACATCCTGGTCAGTTGTATTAGCATGTGAAAGGATTCTTATTTGCACACATTATTTGACTTCCACCAATTGTGCCAGATGAGTAGCACACATTTTCACATTTTTGCTGCATATATTTTGTGTGCACACACATGAACACACACAAGCACACACCACTACGTTTCTGGTAACCCAACACTAGTGAGTACTCTTTGAAAGGCCCCGTGGAGTGGAATCAATCCTGTGGGCTTTTCTAGATGGCATCTGGAAGTAATCAACTAGCAAAGCAGTGTGTAACAGGCTGAAATAGGGTCAGGGTTGGGGGGTGAGGAGTGTACTGTCACAACAACCAACAGCCTGAGCAATAAAGAGCTAATTAGCCTATAGGGGCAGTTCAGGGCCGTCAGCCGTACGTGAACATAAATACTGCCGTTGGCTGTTGTACTGGTTAAGGAGCGCGTTTACCTCCACGTCCAACTTTCCTTTCTTGGCTGTCGACTGATCCACTTCCTGTTGTTTGACATTGTTCTGCTTGATAAATGACTGTCCTCACTTTCAGCCTTTCTCAGTCCAATTGGGAGATTTTTATTCCATAGACACCTGCAGCTTTCTGTTTACTCTGGCTCCTCAACCCTTTAAAGGAACGGCGTGTGACATTTAGGGGATCTATTGGCAGATAAGAATCGTTGTGTTTTCGTTACCTTAGAATAAGTCGTTTCTATCTACACAGAGAACGGGTCCTCTTCTCAGAGCCGGCCGCCGTGTTTCTAAATAGCCCAGGACGGATAAACCAAACACTGGCTCTACTGTATATAGGGCCATTCACGTTTTCATGTTTTTGCGTCGGCCACCGTAGTTCTCCTACATGCTTGGTACACCGGAGAAGCTTCAGTTGATTGCAATCTGCAACCTCTGCTGCCAGATCCTACACACTGCTCTTTAATGTTGTCCTGCCCAGGTCATTATAAATAGAAGGCTTTATCATCTCTTTAGATTAATAATTTGACATTTGGCTTTGACTTATTTGCTTTCTTGCCGAGAGTTAGGTGAGAAGATTGACACCACTCTGACGTCTGTACGGTAAATATAAAGCTACACCTAGTGGCCAGTTAGCTTAGAAAAGGAAACAGCTAGCCTGGCTCTGTCCGAAGGTACCAAAATCCAGTACCTCTAAAGTTCACCAAATGACAAGTTACATCCTGTTTGTTTAATCTATTCAAATTAAACGTATGTGACAGACTATTTCTTGCTGGGAACCTGGTCCTTAACTGCTAAGTCGGACCAGTCTTCAGAATGGACTTTACGTGGGTTGCACCAACCAAACGTAAGCCTAGTCTTAACTACGCCCGGTCTTAGGGATGTAGATTCATGTGAATACCCACCAGAATATGCCTATTGCCTAGCAGCGTGCTTCATGTTGCTTAGATACCTTGTTAACAATCTCCCGCTAATGTGTCGCTAATCATTTATCATTTGCAGCAACGTTATTATGGAGGATCAGAGAAAAAGTCTCCAGCACATTGTCCAACACATAACCCCAAATTGTCATTGTTTGACATTTGTTTTTTGAACAAATCAAACAAAGGAGATACAACATGTTAATTAGGGAGCTTTAGAGGTGCTGTTTGGCATATTTTGTTATATTTGGACACAGCCAGGCTAGCTGTTTCCCCCTGTTTCCAGTCTTTATGCTAAGCTATGCTAACTGGATGCTGACTCAACTACATATCATCCCACAGATATGAGAGTGGTATCGATCTTCTAATCTAACTCTCGGCATGAAAGCGAATAAGCATATTTTCCTTTTTCAGAGGAGCTAATGTATTTCTAGCTGATGAGAAATGACTGTAAGAGAGGAGGAAAAGTTTAGAGCTCTGTTTTAATGGCTGCTGACTAGTTGATCAGAACCAGAGTGGAGTTTGAATCAGCCTCAGATGTTTCTCATAGGCAGGCTGTCTGCTTGGTGAAGACATGAACAGTCGACGCAGACAGAGCGAAAGAGCAAAAAACACCCTGAAAATAAACAGAGTGCATATTTGACCTACAAAAGGATTATGATCTAGGGCACCGAGGCAGAGCACACAATGTGGCGAGACTAGAGTATGTCAAGAGGATTGCAGTTAAAGTCACATTAGATCATACTGCTTTTAGGTGAGGAGTGATATTTGTTATGTAACAACTCTTACCATGATTTTTATTATATGACTGGACTCATTAATCACCTTCATCTGTCAGGCCTGATTCTACTTCTCCAAATTTCTCTGCCCAGCAGTGTCCTCAGCAGCAAGGAGAGACATTAAAAAGTGATTATTACTCTCAGGTTACTTGGGATTTTTTGGGGTGGCATGACTTTCCAAAAAGGAACATAAAGGGCAGCGTAACATTGCTCCACTGATGTGTTCCCCAGGATTAGGACCCTCTCATCTTTATATATTTCTACAGATGTGTGCTGGCTGGGTCAGGGGACGCTGTAGATGAAGCTTAATGATTTAAGTTTGTGTGGTTGATGACCAGTGGTCAGACATCACTCTGCTCCACAGTGCTGGGAAGAAGTACTCAGATCCTTTACTCAAGTAAAAGCACCAATACAACAATTTAAGGATACTCCATTACAAGTTAAAACGCCTGCATTCAACCTCATACTTAAAGGGATAGTTTGGGTGTTTTGAAGTGGGGTTGTATGAGGTACTTATCCATAGTCGTTGTATTATTTACAGTAGATGACGGTTGGCGCAGATGTTGCAGATGTTGGTCAGATGTTGGTCTATTTCCTACATTTTTTCAATGGAGTCTGGTTGTTTTGGCGTGAGCATAGACAATGACTTCAGTTCCCCGTCGGAAACATAGATTGTATAGCTATCTCACGGCAAGGTAAACAGGCGAAAATATTCTAAATATAGCGTAAACTTAAATTGATATTGATTTTTTTAGGTGAGCCTTTCTTTTAGGTGGCTAAAATACGTTTTGCTGCCAGACCTGTCCATAGCAGTACATTGCTTTGCTCTTGTCTGTTTCTCCAAACTGGGAGCTTGCCGACCATCATCTATTATAAATAATACAACGACTATGGATAAGTACATCATACAACCCCACTTCAAAACACACAAACTATCCCTTTAAGTACAAGTGCAGAAGTATCCCTGTGACTAATATATTATTATATGACATTATTAGATTGTTAATACTGATACCTCAATGTGTAAGTAGCATTTTAGTGTTGTAGCTGGCCGAAGTGTAGTCCAGTGGTTCCCAACCTACAAATTAAAGTTGATTTTTCTGACTTTTCAAATCTTTGCTTTTTTGTGAAATAATGGATGTTACCTACTTACCTTAAAATAAAAATCACCTAAGAAGTTTAGAGGGCAAATCTGTCTTTGGTAAAACTGCTAACAATTCATAGACATCTAAATTTAAACAAGGGACCCTACATAGACGTTGCTTTGCTTTGAGTCACAAGGATCAAAAAGTTTAGGAGCCTCTAGTTTCATCTTTAGCAATTTATAGTATTTTATAAGCTTATCATATTTTTTAAATGTAAAATCTTAATCTGAGAAGTCTAGCTACAAATA
>CAKAKR010065333.1:2837-15761 GCA_916700685.1 Adelosebastes latens
ACATATATATACTATATATTATATCATATGTACAGTATATTTTTTATATTTTATCAATTTTATTCCATACATTTTGGATTCTTTTCTACATGGACTTCTAGCCCTATCTACTGTACTGCTTGTGGTCATACGCGTGCACGTGGCCACGTGCACATCACGTGCTCGTGACTATGTGCACATGTATGCGTGAAGGTATGTGTAGGCTACATTATGAAATGTTGGTTGTCACTTTTGACCAAGAAATATTGTGTTCATTTAGACTTGAGTCTTAATAAATGTGTTTTAATCAATGCAAAAAATGGCTGAATATGTATTCTTATCTTTAATGCCCTTTTTCTCAAAAGTAATGTTTCATGACAGTCGAACTTTGAAAGAGCATATCTCATCGAATATTTGGCGTAGAAAGATAATATTGGTATTGCCATAAAGCTGAGACTTTCCTCTTTACAGTCAGACAGATAACTCAAAATGTGTTTCGGGGTCAATGTGACTCATAATGATGGAGCAGGTCACATATCAGTATTGACCTTTTCAAGTTATCTATATCTATATCTTTTTTACTTTGAAAGTATAGAGTATAGGACCAACAAGGTATTAACAGTGTAAGGGACGATTGGGAGTCAGAATATCAGTCAGTGTTGTTTTAGTTGGATCGATCGGTGATGTGAACGGAACAAAAAGGCGACACAGCTCTGCCATCTGCTGGTCTCTCAGTTCAACTGTTAGCTACTATTGTGCCACACATTAACCAACAGCAAACTGATCTCGTTTTATGTTTTGGTTGTATCCAACATATGACGTCTCAGTTGTTCAGTGTGTCTGTGTAGTTCAGTAGAAGAATTTCGTGTCATGAAGGATTCAGTTATTTAATGAAAAAGGGAAATATGTACTTTTTTCTTTACCAGTAAGTTTATGTTTTAGGTCGACTGTATATTTTTCTTAAGTGCCAAGACTGAAGAAGTGTTAATGTTGTTGAAATGTAACTTTAAATATGCAAACCCTCCCTTGTGATTCACCAAATTAAACTTATCTTTTTAATATGAACTTTAGTAGTGTGCTAAAGGGAATTATCACTTTTTACTTTTGCCCAAATACATGTTTCAGTTTTTAACTATTGTGAGAAATATTATGCACTTGCAGGCAACTGCCCACATATGAATGGAACTGTATGTACCGTGACATACAAATATCCAACTATATTAAAATAAATAGCTGTTCTGTTCTACTATATGCTGCAAACAAATGTATGATGGGTTTAATGGAAAACCAATACAAACTGTTAAACAAAAAATGAATCAATGTTTTCAGTTAACTTTTGACTGACTGGTAGTATTTAATTCAACATCAGCTGCACAATTTTCAAAATACAAAATGCATTGTAAACCATGTGCTACGTAGATTAGGATAGGGTATGCAAGTCCCTTTTCAAGTTGTTATTATATATATTATTATTTTTATGCTAACCACATTTTAAAGCAGAAGACAGAGTGTTGAAAAAAATAACAAGATGCTCTCAATTTGCAGATTGAAGTCTTTCATCGCCAAAACAAATGACAACTTAAAGGGGCACTCTACAGATTTTACATACCAAGACCAGTTTACTCATCATTAGGAGTAGAAACTGACTTTAATGTCTTTTGTGGCTCTGGAAGCAGCTCTCTTAAAGCTGCAGTGGGTAGAAATGGAGCAAATATGGTTAAAAAAAGTTATTTTTATAAAACGGTCACTATATCCTGACAGTAGTGCATGAGACAGGTAATCTGTGCCTCTGTGTCCTCCGGTGCTCCTAATGGCATCTGCAGGATTTCACAGACCGGAGGAAAACAACCAATCAGAGCCGAGCTGGAGCCTGCCGTCTTTGAGCAGCTGTCAATCACTCGCAAACTCCAATCAAACGGTCAAACTAGGCAGCGCTGATCAAATATGAATCAATATTATGTTACTTAAATACCTATTTCTCGCCTCAAATGTTTTGAGAATCATCCTGTAGTGTACTGTTTAGCTGTAAAATGAGAAAGTTTGTGACCCGGCAGCCATGTTGAGATCAGTTGAGGAAATACTGAGCACCGCCCACCAGCCGGCGCAATGTCTACCTGAACAGAGAATGAAGTCGCTGTCCTTCTGTGTGTGTTGTAATTGGAGCTTCTCCACGCTTGACATCATGTTGACATCGCCGGGCCGGCCGTGCATTCTTTTAGTACATATGCAAGTCACATGAGCTTTTGGTTAAACCAGTGTAGCCAGCACTCTCAGCATCCACATCTGGAGTATACGTCTCACAGAATTCAGTGGCAGCTTCACTGCTGTTTGGCTTGCCGGGGATGCAGGAGTGTTTATTTTCTACAGCCACGAGCAAGAGGAGAGGGATGTGATTCAGAAAGAGAAAAATGCTTTGGGAGGGAGGAGAGGGAGGGAACTGGTGAGGAAGAGCTGGCCTATATAAAGAGAGTGGAGCAAGAGCAGACAGGTGTGGTTTGTGAGAGCGTTTGGGTACATAGAGGCTGAACTGTGAGTACTAGAGAGTAGCAAGATAGAGAATTATACAATTTAACAACTTTGTGACTTCACGGGAGGTTTGTTGCACATTTCAGTTGTTCTTTCTGTAAAATGAGAATTTTTATAAAGTTTTTTCTGTTATCTAACGTATGATTTTATGTAGAAGTCCATCTTTTTTTAGAAAAAGACTGACCTAACGACCTGGACTCAAGCAGCACATTTTCTGCCCAGATGTTTTAGCTCATGTCCGGCTTGTATAAGATTTTTATATTAAATTGCTTTTGATGTGTCATGCAGGTGGGGTTCTTTTCATATGAAAATGTCATTGCGTTAAAGGTGCAGAATGGTCAACATGTGGACCATGCCAGCTTTTATGAACAGCTTGATGGTGCGACGCTCCCTCACCTTCATCACAGGTCTGGTGGAGTGTCTGTGTTTTGCTGGAGTCGTGTTCGGATGGGCTTCGCTTGTTTTTGTCCTGAAGACGGAGGGCTACTTCAGCTCTCTGTGCGTCAACAGCACAGGAGTCAATGCAACACAGGACTTAGGTCAGTTTCAATTACAACAAAATCAATTACAGCTCTTTTTGCAGGCATCACTGACCATCATTGTCACCTTCATTTGCTCTTGTTATCAATTCCAACTGGCTGTCACCTGTGGCTAAACAGGTGAAAGCCTGCTTAAAGAGTTGTATCTAATTACAACTCTTTATGCGGGCCTCATATATCTAAATAGTCACATGTTTAACCACAGTGTTTGTTCTCTCTTTCCATATGTTTTATGTGTCTACAGATTGCAGTGGACAGGACGAACAGTTCTCTCTTGTTTTCCCCATCGCCTCCTTTCTGTTTGCATTCCTGACGCTGCCCAATGGGTTCCTCTTTGACCGGTTTGGTACCACGGTGGCTCGGCTCTTTGGAATGTGAGTCCGACAACACCATAAATACTTAAGAGTTAATAGTCAATGCATTTAAAATATTACCCATGTAATTTCACATAATAATGTAATTTGCAGTGACTCTTTAGAGGACTAAAAGCCCACCAGCTGGGTAGTTAAGAGGAATGAAATGACAAACAGTAGGGTAGTAACGAACAACAAGAGGTTGTTCATTAGTGTGATTATTGAGCAACACGTGCAAGGTGCATTTATAAATTTATTTTAATCCCTTCAGACTTTTCCAATTGATGCAGTTTACTGTCAACATGGAACTGATAGTGGTGTGTTATAATATGACCCTTTGAAAAGGTTACCTTAAAGTAACTCATAACATATCAATCATAAAAAACAGAACATCTTGTTTCCTCAGTAGTTTGTTTTGTGTCAAGTATGCGTGGAACACAGTGGGAGGATCTCTTCCCGCTCCGGCCACAACATCACCGAAGCACACAAACAACTATTCAGTTCATCTGATGTGGGCCGTGCTTTCAACATAACATGCCAACGCACGAACAGGGCATAGCAGATGCAACTTTGCATCCCTGATTCCCGCATGGGGTGGATGACAAAAAGCATGCAGTTGTATGACCCTCAACCTGAATGAACTCCTCAAGTTCTTGGAAACAAAGCAGGGGTTCGGTCAGAGAGTAGCCCTACAGCGGTCACCACAAAGCATCAAGCAACTGGGGTGTACCAACAGGGCAGTAAGTTCACATACTCTCTTAGCTGAGGTCAATGCAAAGCTGTCATGAATGACAACACCTTCAAAGAGAAATGCTCTAGAGGCTCAAAAAGGTCCTTCAACAACGGCCCGAGCACCAGTGGCAGTCTGCGGGCAAATCGCCGTTCGCTGAAGAGAAAATTATATCTGACAGCGGTGGACGTTGCCTTATATACTGTGTGGTGAACAATAATTTATTACATGGTGCACGATAAGTTGAATAGTGCAAAGTCTTTGGTGATTAGACTCCATCGCGATGTAGTATATAAAAGGGGGTAGTGAAGCCGTGGTGAGATTAGGTATATTCCCCCCCAAAGAAAAGAAATACTACACAAATACATTACCTTACAGCAGCTGTGGATTTCTAAGCAGAAATATAAATTAGACATGGGAGAAATGTTAACAAGTAAAACATGTTATAGTTATGCTTGTATAAACCCCATGATGTGAGAATAAGGACACATTAAACCAGTGCAATGAGTGGTGTCATATTTGAACATTTGCAATGAGTTAGGTCAAGTGGGACCAGGGCAATGAGTTGGGTCGCGATGAACCAGTGCGATGAGTTGGGTCAGAATGTGTGACGGGTCCTTCAGAAAACATCTCTCTCGCTCTCATACCAATAAAGTAATATAATAAAACTAGAATTTCCTTTTCCCACCAGATTTCTTTACACCACGGGGACCTTGATGTTGGCCTTCTCAACTGCAGGTTAAAAACATTTCTCTGTCTCTTTGTTTTGTGCTCCCTCTCTGATCCTCATTGTCTAAAGAAATATTGACCAGAAGTAACAGTGACTCTAACAGCTGCTTGTTTTTATTTTTCCATCAGCTTTGTCCAACCTGCTGTTCCCAGCTCTCTCCCTCCTGGCAGCGGGTGGCAACTTCTTTCTGTTGACCAACATGCAGGTACTTAAGCAGTTCAGATTGAAAAGAGCATTGACAGTTTTGATCAATCTGCCAGTCATTTTCTTGATTATTCAATTGAAATGATGAAAACTGTGAAAGTTGACATATTCAAATAGCTTCTTTTTTTTGTCCAACTAAGAGTCCAAAACCTCAAAATATTCAATTTACCATCATATAAAACAGAGAAGAGCAGCAAATCCTCAAACTGTAGAAGCTGTATCCCAAAAATATTGAGCATTTTTGCTAATAAAAATGCTTTAACAATTAATCAAATCAAACTAAAATTGTTTAATGCTTGACTAATCTATGAATTGATTCATTTTTATGTTTCAGAATAAGTGGATGGTTGGTATTTTCTCTAAAATGTAAAAAAACAGACAGTAGGCACTTAAATGCAACATTCATCTGTTTTAATAAATAAAAATGTCTCTCCTAAGATAGGAAACCTGTTTGGCTCGCGTCGCTCCACCGTCATCACTCTCTACAACGGGGCCGTTGACTCTTCATCGGCAATCTTTCTTGTCATCAAGGTGAGAAACATTCACACACTGCTCTCATAAAACAAATAACTTATGCCATCTGATGATGTAACGATGATCTTGATGTCTTGCAGGTGTTACACGAGGCCAGTGTCTCTCTCCTCCCCTCCTTTCTCTTCCTGTCTGCCTGCAGCGTCATCCACCTACTCAGGACTTTCTTTCTGATGCCCCGAGGCCACATCCCCTACCCGCTGCCTGATGACTACACATACGGGTACAAATCCCCAAGAAACCACAAACACATCAACACCTCATACATGCTTCAGGGATGCATGTATAAATAGGGCTCATTATTTTCTTTTTTACTTCTTTTTTTAAACACCAAAACCCATGAATTTATGTGTTTGTTTCAAATATTTAAAAAGTGATCCAAAATTGAATTAAAAAAACCAATAATACAAAAATGTTAGGTTATAAAAATGTAATTTTAACGCACCTACAGACTTGGCTTACAACTTCTGTGCTCTTTAGAAGTCCTTATTTACTGTAAACAAGTTAGAGCACAGTTTATAGTACAAATTAGGGTAGCACTTTAGATAACAGCCCGCAGTGTAAATACTCCGGAGTCACGGTGTAACCTTTTATAACGGTGTACCAGTACAGTACTTAACAAGGAAACAGATGTGAATTTATATTAGACAGGTCCTCTCAGACATATATTCTTATGTGTATGTTCTTAATTATATTTATATCAATTAACAAAAATATTATCTTATTAAATGTAAATCTTTCTTGTATTTAACTCAAAATTAATTAAATTAACTTAACTGACTCTAATGGCAGCAACAAACTATTTTTATGGACTAAAACAGCACACAAATGCGGCACAGGTAAGACAAGGAATTTCACAAAAACAGCATGTAAATGGTGATACATGACTACTAAATTAAATGTTAACGAGGTAAACAACTCCAATATTCCACAGCATGTGCTAACTTACATGTGTAACAAAGGAATCATGTAGTTTGCCTGTTCTGTTTGCAGGTAAAAAGGTCAATTTGAATTAAAATCACATCACATTTATTAAGTGATGTAGAAGTCATCACTCCATCTTCCCTGAAACGTTCAGATTTTTTCTCAGTTTTATGGTGATACTATACCCTGTCATAGTAGTAATACAATAGGTACCCAGTAGTTCAATAATAATAACTATTATTCCTCCTAAACGTGCAGATTATTGCTCAGTAGGTCATACATACCTTGTAATTTTACAGGTACCCAGTAGTTAACAATAACTATACAGTATAAATTATTTGTAAGGTCCCAAATAGTTACCCCCTTATTCCAAAAGCTCACATCTTGTTCCCCAGTACCTACATATATACAGTAGGTAAGCACTGTACTGGTACAATGTTAGTACCAATGATTACACCGTAACTCCGGAGTAATTACGCAGTACGTTGCAGGCTGTAATCTAAAGCGTTACCCAAATCAGTGTACAAACAGGTTTCAGGTGTGACGGGACGTAAAGTCTGACAGTTCTTTGATACACCTTGTGGTGCAACCGGTCATCAGGTGTTTCAGGTCTTAACATCAGACACTGTCACCCAGGGCGACCCAGCCGGGGGTGATCAAGCCCCGACTTTTGTCCAGGCAGCGCATTATGCCACGCGTCACCCCTCCTCAACCAGAACCAAGAGAACCAACGCGTTTTATTTTCACATCATTGTACCACATTCCTTAGAAAAGTCCTTCATATCCTGTTATGTGATTGTAGCGAGTTATGATGTGAAAACCTCCTTTATCAAAGAACTCCCACAATGCCCTCAGTCTGTGGCTGACCCACTGTGACCTTTGACCTTTGTCAGGATAACCTGTGGTAAATCCAGGACTATAAGCTTAGAGCAGATAACAGCGAATGGTAACGCACAGACGACAACAGAGGAAGTCGAGGACGTCTCTGTGAAACAAGGTTTGTTAACTTTACTGTGGCATAGATATATACATAGTAAGATATTACAGAATAAAATAATCATACATCCTATTTCTCCTCATCTTTTTTCTTTCCTCTTCATCCATCTCTGTTGTCTCCCCTCGTCTCTCTCAGAGAAGAGTTTCCGTGAGTGTTTGATGTCCAGGTTCTTTGTGTGGCACGTGGTTTGGTTGTCGGTGATGCAGCTCAGACATTTCCTCTTCATCGGTACCCTCTACCCCATGCTGCAGCGGCTGACGGCGGGAGAGCCTTCACTGGGTAAACACACACAAACACTACATCATGTGTGACTGTCTTAGCAAAGATGGACGTTCATGAAAACGTTCCTTATTAGGTCCATGAAGTTACATGAATAATTACTGGTTAACCTGTGCTTCAACTAAAAGCATGAGTCTGAAATAATATTATAAGAGTTGTCAGTGCTGTAGAGTATAGAAAGTAGGCTACTGTTATCACATATGCCTTGTTCAGACTGCCAGCCCAAATCCGTTCTTGGCATATTGATATATATAAATACGATTCCAATCGGATTTCTACATATGCGTCTCAGTCCGGATGCTCTGGCTGCTCAAATCAGATTTCAAAGTGTCTTTTGCGACACACAAATCCAGAGTGACGAAAGTAATGAGTAGAATCCATGCTCCTTCTAGCAGAGCACTTTGGAGGATAACATGGAGGAGAACAACAGTCCGTGGACAGATACCGAAATAAATTGTCTGCTGGCACCTTCATTTTCTGCTCCTTCCCCCTATCACCGCAATGTATACCAGTCTCCTCCGTCACTGAGTTTGTCTGGTGCAACAGAGGAGTTCTGCACCGAGACTAGACAGGAAGATTGTTTGGAAGGCGAATGCTTCCGCATTAGAAAGCCGCGTCACCAGCATAGCTACGTAGTTACCGATGCCTACATCGTTACCACAGCAACCCATGCAGATAGGTTGGTGATGTCTGGACACACATATCCAATCTGATCACTTGCAAATAACAGTGTGGACAGTCTTTCTTAAAGCAAACAAATGGGATTTGCCTGCAGTCGGAATGTAGGCATATTCTGGTTGACTTGTTGAACTGAGTCTTTTGTCTCTAACCATCTTGTCCTTGCATGTGTGTCCCTGCAGTGAACCAGTACATCAACGCCTTTGCTATAACACAGCTGTGTGGCGTGCTGTGTGCTCCCTGGAACGGCCTCATCATGGACAGACACAAGGGCAAACCTCGTGCTGCAGGTAACTAATACTAATGAGGACTAGTAATGAACCCAACAGGCCAGTTGGAGGAACATGAATGTTTTCATTTGTGTGTGTGTGTGTGTGTGTGTGTGTGTTTGTAGGAGAGAGTGAACAGGAAGCAGACCTGCGGGCCTCGGTGCTTTCTCTCTTCCTGACGGCACTGCAGTGTTTGGTGTTCTCAATTTGTGCCACTACGCCAAACCTGCCGCTTCAGTACTTCACCTTCGTCGTGCAGGTTATCAACCGCTCCTTCCTCTACGGCGGTAATGCAGCCTTTGTCAGTGTGGCGTGAGTATCAAACACACACATCAATACACACAGCACCAACATCTTTGTGAACTACACAAAGGGCAGCACATAGACGCATTTTTATGAATACACACATTCTTGCATAAATAATAATAAGGTGCAACAGAGAATATGGTGTGTCTAGTTCGGTTAAATAATTTACTGTGTTGATAGATATTGTGTACCTTTATCACAAAAACGTACCACGTACCACAATATAGACATTTATTGTCAAATGTTGAAATGTTAGAATTCCCTGCTTAGCCTGCTGACCCCGCGACCCGGCCCTGTATAAGCGGAAGAAAATGGATGGATGGATGGACAATGGAGGAAAACATTGTTTTTTAAAAAAGCAGAGGAACCACTAGGAATATCCATCCATTATCTGTAACCACTTATCCTTTACAGGGTCACGGGGGCTGGAGCGAGAGGCAGGTTACACCCTGGAGGGACTCCCAGAGTCTGATTAGCGTTTCCATTACCAGTTTTAAGGCATCGAGCCGTGCCGAGTTGTGCCGAGTCACAACGAGTCGTGCCGAGTCGTGCTGAGTCACATCGAGTCGTGCCGAATCGTGCCGATTCACAAGTCCCCAAGATGGAGCAAAGTCGAGTCAGACCAAATTGCACCCGATCCGCCTCCAAGCGGTTTGAGCATGTGTATGGAAAAAGGGCTTAGGTATTTCACCAAGGGACGGTGCCTTATGTACTGCGTCACACAGACTGTTGGGCGCCTGATGCACATTCTTGTCGGCGCACATTAGGTTGTCTCGTCACTTTTTCGATAAGCTAGCAAAACCGTAAAAAGCTGTTTATTAATCTAATCTTTGGCCGTAACCTAGGGTGACCCTATTTTCAAACCCCCGGGACCCTTAAGTGTTCCGCATGTTTATGCATGCGCACATGTATGCAACTATTTATTATATGTTTATATACTGTGTGGATTAAAGTAAAGTGTGTCCTTTATCTTTAAGGAATGTTTTTAATGCTTAAAAATTCTGTGATTTCTCTTTTTCTACGCTCTACGTCTTTTTCACCACTTCCTTCTCTTTGCCTTGTCATCACTTGTGTGTGTAGTTTCCCATCATGCTACTTTGGGACACTGTTTGGTCTGGTCCTGGCTCTTGCTGCAGTGTTTTCTCTGCTGCAGTATGCCTGCTTTGCCCTGGTGAATGGACCTCTGGATGGAGATCCTTTATATGTGAGTACATGAAATCACAACATCTCACCTACTTAATCCTTAATTATCCTCCCTTAATCATCATCTTTATCTATGAACTCTCCTCTCACTGCTTCCTCCTCTCTCTCCCTTCACGTGTCTGCAGGTGAACATCGGTCTGACGCTGCTCAGCCTGCTCGCCTTCATCCATCCCCTCTCTGTCTTCATGCACTGTCGACGTCTCGCCTCCCAGCGAGCCATCAATGCCTCCTCTTACAGTCTGTAAAATGAGACTTGCACCTACCCAAATATATCTTTCAGTTTGCAACTATTTTGAGAAACTTGCACTTTCAGGCAACTGCATATTTCAGATAGTATAGAAGTAGGGTGCCCAGATCCCAACAAACCAAATGTGGGACAAAGAGTATGTTTGTATGGGACAATGTGGGACAAGTTACCAAGGCTGAGAGGTAATCTTCAATTTTGATATAATGTCTATCTAACTTAAATAATAAACCTTTGTCTTCTGCCCCTTGGCTTGTGACATCGCTATGCTTTGCCCGAATTCATCCATAGATCGGCACATCTCTTTTTGAGCCGCAGGTTTCTTGTGAGACTCACATGAACCGTGCTGCTTCATGTCGTATTCCCCCCTGTGTGAAATTGAAAAATAACTGGCAAATTTCTCAAAAAAACTCTGAGAATCTCCTTCCACCGGCTTATAAATACTTATAAGTAGTTTCACAGTCTTTGTTGTAGCTGCTCTTCCTTTTCTTTGTGGTAGTTTCCAACATATTCCGCCTAAATCTGCATAGCTTGTGACTTTGCGGTGACTCGCAATTTTTCCCCGTTGGGCATAGCGTAGAAAAGACGGTGAAATGTTAACCTGCACTTGACATACGTGTGCGCAGTTTGATTGACAGCAAACACAGCCTTCCCTGCTTTCTTCACAGCCATTGGATAAGAGCTAGATTGAAGAGTGAAACACCCAAAATCAGCTGATAGATAGGAGCCGGTGAGAGAGAGAGAGTAAGAGAGAGAGAAAGATTGTGAATGAATGACAGTGTAAGGAGGGTTTTCTTGACTGAACTTCCGCATAAGCTTCATTAAAGTGATATTTAAAGACTGAACTCTGAATTGCCTGTTTTTGTGTTTAGTTTATTGAGTCCATGTTTTCAGTTCATATTTTTGACTGACTGGAGTATTTAATTCAACATCAGCTGCTCAAGGTCAAATTTTCATAATGCAAAATGTATTAAAAACCATGTTCTATATTAGGATAGGATATGGAAGTCATTTTCCATCAAGTTCTAAAGGTTAGCATAACACATCGGCTGCACATGGTCTAATTGTCAAAATGCTAAATGTATTGTTAGAATTTGTTTTACATTTGTTGACAAGGGGAAAAAAATGCAATGTATGCATCTATTTTGTCCGTTGTGAGTTTAACAATGTCTCAGGACTGCTATGTTAAATCATTGGAGACTCTTTTAAGGAAAGATTTGACTCCTCTGAGGTCAGTATGCCATCTCCAGTCACTTTTAGCAGTCAGGGTGGGAGTTGATTCTGCACATGCGCATCCTATCCACCTGGATCATCCATTCTCGCAGCAACCGTGTCAAGAAGAGCTGCAATTAAACAAGTGATTTAGCCCTCTGTGACCCACAATAGACCCATTTTTAGCCTTATTTTAGGGGGGTACAGGGGGTCATTAGGGGGAGATAGCAGGTCAACAGTAGATGTCACATAGAAGTGGTGTACATCATCTGAAAGCTGGGAACCTGAACATTAATATGAGATGCAGCTCATCACTGTGTGCCAAGTTGTTCTAATCATAAATAGGAAATAAAAATTAATTAATTAATTAAAATAAATTGTAAGTGTATAATGGTTTAGAACATTATGACTGAAGTATATGATGGCCATCCCCATGCTCATTTATGTCTCAAGAGTTGTTGCAGCAATTTTTGGGTTGATAACATATGTTACACAGATTTAGTGCTAAATTTAACCATTTTTTTATCACTCGAGAATTGATCAAAATGATCAATAATCCCTCCAAAATACCACATTAAGACACCAAGACCTGGAGGAACACCATAGAAAAAGCCATGCTGTGATTTGGTATCAAACTTTTGACATTTGAAGATTTCTGCAAGAATTGCATTTTTCGGCAATTGGATGGCAAGCACTTATTTGTTTTGTTGTTGCTTTTTCTAGTTTCATATGATACCAGTAGCTTCACTCTCGCCCTAAAGCTGAACCTGCTAGAGCCTCTGAAAGACAGTAAAGTCAGTGAGGATTGTGGGTCTCAGAGGGTTAAGAAAAAGTGTGAACTTTAAAATAGTATTTCTGTTATTCTGGGTGTCAGCAGAAAACAGGTGATTTTATATCATCATAATAATTTTGCATGTATTTTAAATAGTTGACCAATACTTACACAATGTTCAACACCCATTTAAATTTAAAGCAGCAGTGGGTAGAAATGGAGCAAATATGATTAAAAATAACTTATTTTTATAAAATGGTCACTATATCCTGACAGTAGTGCACGAGAGGTAATCTGAAAAAAATCATGTGCCTCTGTGTCCTCCGGTGCTCCTAATGGCATCTGCAGGATTTCACAGACCGGAGGAAAACAACCAATCAGAGCCGAGCTGGAGCCTGCCATCTCTGAGCAGCTGTCAATCACTCGCAAACTCCGATCAAACGGTCAA
>CAKAKR010065334.1:0-73886 GCA_916700685.1 Adelosebastes latens
CACCAACTCAAACATCTAAAAATGCAAACACAACACACGAAAACACGCATATGTATGTATATGCACACACACACACACACACACACGTACTGCACTCACAGCACACTGCCACAGCTGTCCCCTCCTCTCTCAGTCTCTAGAGTCTCGGTGTTTACCTCCAAAACTTGTTTTCATCATCCAACTCCACTCTTTGAGAGTCTGCATCTACAGAATGTGTGTGTGTGTGTGTGTGTGTGTGTGTGTGTGTGTGTGTGTGTGTGTGTGTGTGTGGTGTTTATAAGAGAGTGCTAACAGATTAACAGATACCTGCCAATAGCTGGGAGAAGTGGATGTTTTTCAAAAGGTGTGATTAACGTCGGAAAATTCATTAGCCTATACTTCACAGTGCCCGAGGTGATCATCATAAATGTGTGTGTGTGTGTGTGTTTGTGATTCCCTCAGTCTGATGTAACTCCATCTCAGTCTTTCGTTGTGTGTGTGTGGGGGAGTTTTATCTGTTTTTCTCTCTCTATTATTTGTGTTACCGTCTATCACAGCGCGTGTTTGTGTTATTCTGCGACTGCTTCTCTGTCTGTGTGTATAAGTGTGTTACTGTTAGAGCCTCTGTTCCTGTGGATGTCTGCGTGAATGCATTTTGTCTGTGTCTGCAGTTGTGTGTGTGTGTTTGTGTGTTACAGTAGAGCAGACTGATGTTGCTTTATGTCCCCGCTACATCTGGGTTACTACACTCTCAGTCTCTTTCCAGCCTCTGTCATTTAGTCCATTGTCAACTCCCATTCCAGCATCTGTCCATTCCACACGCCTAATGGTCTGTGTAATACACTCCGATAGCTCCACAACCTCCCACCTATCTGTGTTGTTGGAGCGCATGTGTGTGTGTGTGAGTGTGTGGTTGTGTGATCCATGTATCAGTGCAGGGGGGGAGCAGGAGAGAGAAAGAAAAGGAGAACGGGAGGCAAGGTGAGCCGAGGCTATAGACCAATCGTGTGTGTGTTATCCAGTGTGTGTGCTGGTGAAATTGTACTGTTGTTGTCCTTTCAACCTCTGTTACACCTTTCTCCCTTCACTCCTCTACTCCTCCACCCTCTCAGTCAAAGACTTTAAAGTTGACACTTTCTAGTCCGCTTCGGTTCCAGGTCAGCATAAGTTAAACTGCTGCGAGTCTGCGCAAAGTTTTGATCAGACCCGAAGAAGAGTCTGATAACATGGAAGGCTGCATTCTTCGTCAGGCAATCACGGCAAAGCAACCTGAATGCGGTTTCATCACATTTGAGACCGTGGATGTCCTTTAAGAGTATTATACTTTAGTTTATTTAGATGATTTCACCCTTTATACATACTGTAATTATGCAGTCTTGGCTATTTCCTCCAAACAAAAGAGCTGTTCCACAAGAAATAAAGAGATCTGAACATAGTTGACATTTTGAACAAACCAGTTGAAGGTAGGGTTGGTAAAGATTTTAGACAGAATCAATAAATCAAATTCTCTTACAAAAAAAAAAAAATGAAATTAATAAATCCTCTGGCTGTAGCAGGACTGTAATAAACCTGTCCAATCATTTCATTTGGCCGGAATGAAATGATTGAATGGTCTACCTGCCTACTCTGCCCGTGCACTCGTTGGCCATCACCAGAGTCTTCCACAAGCTGCTAGCTTGACAGCTGTGAGTACTAACAATAGCCATGTTGTTTACGTTCATAATGATAATTGTGGGGGGAGTGTGGCCAGTCAGTGTTGCCGACTTGGCGACTTTCTCGCAAGATATAGGGTCTTTTGGAGCGAATGCTGCTAGCTACTTTCAGTGGTAAAGAGTTGGCAACACTGCGCTGGGTTTTATGGTTGGATCATTTTTTAAAAATCTAGTTTCCCGAGATCACCGACCCTGCATTTCACAGCCAGTCAGCTTTTGATCAAACAGATAAGATAGATAAGCTAACACAGGTTTAAACATATACAAGGCAGTGCATCAGCTAACAATGTGTGTTCTTATCAGGTTTAGTCAGGCTTGAATCCAGTTGCTTGATTGTCTTGTCGCCTGATTTTCTCCTTTGAAATAGTAATTGGGTGAGACACCTTTAATGCAAGCTGAAAATATTTCAATTCTACGTTTCAACATGCAGTTTGACATCATACAATACAATTTCACTGGCGCTTACACAGGCATGCAAGACAAAGCTTTGGTTACATTGGTACCAAAACGTTTATTTATACCTCAGTGGGAAACTTTTTTAACACGTACTGACCCATGACTTGTTTGTACAGTGCTGCTGACATCTACATGTATGGTGTAGGAGGAAAGATGCAGTAAAGTGAAAGTGTTTGTGGGTATTTGTTACAAATGAAATATGACTAAAAAGTTTGGAGTGTCATGACTTTGCTTATGTTACAGCAGACAAACTGCAGCATAAAAAGAAAAGCTTTGTGTCCTCTTCTCAGTTTTTCACTCGCATTTTTCTGCACCCCCTTTATCCTTCATTCATCCTCTCATTCTTCCTCTCACCTAGGCTAGACTCCCTACTCCCGGTCTCCTCCTAAACACATCCATACACTCCTTTCTCCTCCTCCTCAGCACACTCCCAACACTTGCTCTTCCTCCTGATCCCCCCCCCAAAGACACTTTAACCCTCGTATCTCCTCTGCTATCTTTTTCCCTCCCCCTTTTCATCCCAGGAAAAGCTTGTCCTTCCCCTCCTCCCTCGCAGCACATTTGCCTCCCACCCTCTTTCGCCTGTTCCTCAGCTGTGCCAGGGGAAGTCATCCATGAAAAATGTTTTGACCCTCCGTAATTGCCGCTTCCCGCATGTTTCCCATCTCCTTGACGCCGGAGCCGCGTGCTTGCTAAACTGATGTCGGAGAGAGATGGGCTCAGGCACACATCCACTCTGCATGCTGCATGCATGCACGCACCCAGCCACACACCCAGACTTGAACATTTATTCAAGTGTACGCATAAGGGACACATAAAGACAGACTTATCAGACACAGGCAGACGCACACACATCCTCATTATATACAGTATGTTTGCAGGGAGTGGACGAAACACCTCCATATCCCTGCAGTAGAGTGTGTTGGTGTCAGGTTTTCCTATTATTTGTAACACTGCCTGTATCTCTGTAAATGTGCATGGAAACATTGCAATGCACAGTATAATAACAGATACAATAGATCAAAATCAAGCATGGGCATACATACACACGTCAAATGAAAATCCTCAACAAAATGAATGATTTTTAGATTTCATTTTAGATGAAAGATTACATTTCTCTGTGTGTTTTTTACCACTATGGTTTTCAAAACCCATCCTTTGAAATGTATTATCATGTCAGGCTGAAAATGCTCTTTTCCTTAGATTCTATAAAATAGATCTCTCACAAAGTTTCTGCTTTTTATTAAATCATTAGCAACAGTACACTGTACGCACGGATGTTTCAGGCTCTGCCTTCAAGTCGCTACACACCGGCAGCGTTTAAATATTTTTTCAAACTGTTGTTTTGTCATTAGTACTTTCACACAGAATGTGAATATTATGCGGCAAAAAAGTGTGGGGTTTTTTTCAGAACAAGGTTGATTTTCGGAACTTTCGCACTGTGAATACAGCCATCAACCAATCACGTTGTGCGGAACGAGTTGAGTTGCGTATATTTATGAAACAACAACACAGAGGCTCCGCAGTCCAAACCAAGACAACAAACTATGTTACTCCTTTCAAACTTGACAAAGGCAGCGCAGACCAGATCCACCATACCTTTCACAATAAAAGCCCTAGACATATAATATTCACAGGTGAGTATTTGGTATAGAGAGTTTAAGTCACGCCCCTTACGGTGAATCCCATGGGAACTAATTGTGCCGAATCAAACAATTCAAACGGGATAAAAAAATATTTATATCTCTCCATTGACTACCGTTCTTTTTCCGAAATAAGGTCCCATGGGGTCCACCGGAAGGGGAGGGGCTTCGGCTCTCTATTTTTGTGTCACCTATTCGGCACGCCCCCCCATATATTACGACCTCACCTCAGCACATGTGTGTTTACCAGGTTTCAGGTAAATATATCAGTGACTATATTGACCTAAAAAAAATCAGTTTTATTGATTTAATTTATTAAATAATTCGTTGTCATGACTTTGAACGATGATTGAGGCATGGAGTTGAGGTCAGTATAACCACGGATACCAGACACCTGGTTAACACGCTAATGCTGAAAAAGGCAGAGCCCAGAATATCGCTCTGTGTGTGTAGAGGACTGCTGCTAATGATTTAATAAAAAAAAAAAAAAAAAAACGTATAAGAAGAACATTTGTAAGTTCATATGTGAATTCAGTGGACTTTTGCTCCTGGCTGGTAGCACCATAAAGGATTAGAAGAGACTTAATATAAAGGTGACAATATAGAGCACTCTCCTTCCTCTGATTTGCTCACACAGTTGAGAGATATAGGAGAACATATTGTAGGTGTATTAGTGCTATCCTACCAACACATGCACGCACACATGCAGGTAAAATGCAGGCATGTCGTTGAATACGTGTAGAACAATGCACTCAATAACAAGAACTCCTCCATACCTGTTCACAAACACTGTTATATTCACACACACACACACACACAAACACACAAACACACACACACACACACACACACACACAAACACACACGTCCTTACACACAGACACGTTCACATGTACATACCCTCACATCCTGCTAACAACAGGCCGACCTCATACTTACTGACACTTTCATTAGGGATGAATGTCAGTGCTAATCCGACCTTAAGCTACAACAAATGACTTCCACTCTACTTCCCTTCCCTCTTTCCATCCATCTGTCCATCCGCCACCTCTCCTCTACTGTCCTTATTTCCTGCTACCTAGCATCCATCCATTTTTTGATCTATCGTTTCACCCGCCTTCCTCTCACCTCTCACCTCTCACATCTCGGCTCCTTCCTATCGAGCTCTTCCTCACACCACCCCGCCTTGTAAGTCTCTCATCTCCACCTACTAATCGCCTTCTCATCTTTCCAATCTCATAATAAGCATCCTCTCTCTCCTTCCTTGTTTGTCTCTCCATCCTTCCCAACTCTCCACCACCATCTTTACTTTCCCCTCCCCCCCTTCCTCTGTTCCCCTCCCCTCAGTTTGTTTTCGTGATGTTTCCAACGTTATGGAAGAGAAACCGGTAATTTCATTGGCATTTCCTCACATAAGCATGCAGCTATCTCTCCTCATTCTCCCGTCCCCGTTGCCATGCCCAAGTTCATTTTAGGTTTTCATTGCTATGGCAGGCAGGCTGTTGGAATTAGATTTGGGTTATGTTGCCAACCATGACTGAGTCCTTTTCCTCCGTAAGGCTATGAACCCTGGCAGTTTTTATTGGGGAGCCAATGGGAAGATGACAGGTGTGTACCGGGGACCTGTTAGAGGCATACCTTGACATTTAGAGATGCGGTGTGGTATTTTCCTTTGCCCAGCCTATGGGGAGATTAGTGCACATATTCGTTTTTCACTTAAAGAGTCTTGTTGTCATTGTTACTATGTCTTATTAAAATCAATGGTCATGGCAGGCTAATGAGATAGCTGTACACGGTAGCTGCAAAGAGGCTCACTATTCTGCTTTTCTTTTATTTATTTTTTTACTGAAGACCTGAAACAAAAGATTTTTCCCAACAACCAACAAAAATTGTGTTATGTGCAAAAGATGCTTTGAACATCTTGCATGCTCTTTTTGGTGACATCTGGCGAGCAAATGTAGATACCATAATTCAAAAAGCAGGATTAGCACCTGCTATCAGCCCTGATGTCAACCGCTTCAATTATTGTACAGTACAAATCATCCTTTTATACACAGGCAAGATGTGAAGTGTGGATTGGCCCTTTTCCTAATCATCAAAACTACATCATTTAATGTCCATCAATCAGCCAATGAATTAATCGACTAAATGTCTCACCTCTAGTATATTTAAAACACCAAATACCCTTTTAAGTGGTAGAATGGGAATTAATAATACAGGAGATCTTGTAGAGTTTGAGTAACTCACCAAGGGAAGACCTCCGGGCTATTAGGGATGACTACATCTTTAAGGTTACCTCGCTCTGTTACCTGCCCATCTATCTCCAGGTTAATGGCTAATAGATGTACTGTGTGTGTGTGCGTGCGTGTGTGTGTGTGTGTGTGTGTGTGTGTGTGTGTGTGTGTGTGTGTGTGTACTGTATGTGTGGATGTTGTTTATACAGATCGAGATGTGCCCCGTCAGCCAATGTGAAATCATTAGTTATACTAATTGGTTCCTAGCTGTTGGGGTATCTGAATCCCTCATTCCTCTTCTCTCCTTCTTTCTTCCGTTCATCTTATTTCCCTCTCTCTCTTTATGTCCCCCATTCTCTTCCAACCACTTCTGATGTGACATTTTCCCTCTGTCATCCTTTCATCTGACTCCCACTCATTCCCCTCTTTTTTCCTCTGTCTTTTTGCACTCATAGCGATTTTTCCGCACACTTTTTCACTTAACTACTTCTACTCATTTCTAAAATGAAGAACATGAATAATGGGGATACAGATGTCTGCTGAGATTATCGCCCGGCCTTAGGGTGTGTGAGTGTGAGAGAGATGGAAAGCAAGAGAGCAGCGCTTCCTTGAACATTGGAGATTGCGGAGTAAATAAATAAGCAGGCATAGCAGTCAATAGAAACCAAGATTGTGTAATGATTCTCGTTTGAATCTCAGCTTGTATCAATCTGAAGATGAGAGGAGTGGACTGAAGGAATGCAGGGAGAAGTAAGGGTCAGGAGGGATGGCGGCCGGAGGGGGGTTGAGGGGTAGAAATGGGGGGAAGAGATGATTAGGAGTGAGAGGAAAAGAGAAGTGCAGGTCTTTGAAAAATAAGACCATCACTTCTGTCTAGGGATGTCATGAGAACCGGACAAAATTCTGAAAACGTGGCGGTACTTGTTTTTCTACAGTACCGCAGGTAACATACGTACCAGGGGGGCTCGAGATTAATGGCACCTAAATTCAAAAGAATGCAGTAAACTAACTATCAACGCCCTCTATTTTTTCTCTGATAATGCCACATTGTGAACAACAAATCTGTGTTGAAATCAGCAGGAGGAAAGCTAGTTAACGTTAGCTGTTGGCAGCCGATGGGCAGCACAGTCCTGCACGGAGCTAACAGCTAACGTTAACAGAGGTTGCATTCAGTTTCATTATGATACATTCAGGCGATACATTCAATAAAAATGAGTATTGGGCAAAGGTAAACTATAACGGTATCTTGATGTGTTTAAATATAATCTTGTAAAATGTAGTTTTTGGCGAGAAACTTAAATAAATAGTTTTTTTGAAGGAGATGTTTTCACAGCAATATAAACTAGATATTAGAAATAGGGCCTGTTTAACTTCTTATATTCCTTCGTTATTGTTTTGTTTTTATTTTTTACTGTGGTATGAAATTGGATTTCGAGAATCATGGAATTTCATTGGTAGTGGTATCGACTACTAAATTGCTGGTATTGTGACATCCCAACCTCTGTCTCACAGGGTCTCTGTCCATGTCTCTCTTCTTCTCTCTCTTTCATTTTTATAGTTGTCCATCTTGTCATTGGGCTGTCTCTGATTCTGACAGTTGTCTCAATGTTAAATAGCAACTGTGCTGGAACAGATGTACTGTATCTTCCTCTGCGTCTCTCATATTCCTTCTCTTCTGAATGCTTCTCATCTTCCCATGACTGGATTAAAACGAATTAATCAACAGACGGTTGATTAGCTGTTTTCCCCGCTGACCCTCTTCTGCCATTTTGGCCTGGTCTGAAAGACATAATGTATCTCAAGAGAATTCCTGGAAAATGATGTTAAAATTTAAAAAGAAGAGTTGCCTTTGTGTGTCTATCAAGTACAGTGCACACAGGAGACTACACATGCCAGTTTTATTTTATTTTACCTAGACTCAGGTATCGACCAGTGCTACTCTGCTGGAATACCATCCAACCCCAGGTTTGCAGTGTGTCAAATTCCTTTGTGGTAATTGATTAAACTCAAATTTATTTAGGAATGTGTACCTTTTAAAAAGAATATAAGCTGAATGGATTTAAAGATCTTAAAAATGATTTGTTGACATTATGTATAAGGCTCAAGATCACGTTAATATCACCACATTAAGGCCCTTCAGATGACATTGTTATTTAATAGCGCCTGCTCCCAAACTAATTTGCATTTAGTCAGATCACCACAAACTATCTGACACACAGTAAACCAGTAAACCCCCAACAGTTCCCTGCTTAGCCCACTCCGGTTGGTAATCCAGCCTTGCATCTTCCTATGGCAGCCGCCCAGTCTCTAGTGCTTGCTGTCGGGTGTTTTTTTTGGTTGAATTGCTGAGTGATTGGAGGGTTATTCAGTTCATCTGTTGCACAGGGTGTGGGGACTGGCTCTTAAATGATAGTTGAGAGCACCTTAGTGCATTCCCCTCTTGGCCAATCAGGGTGTGACGACGCCCTTTCTGTAGGGCTTAAGAGAGATGGGAAATTGCACACCCAGTGTCATTCTGATCCCTCCTTGACTAACTGCAACATAATTTATATTATCAGCCAAGCCAGAAACTCTGTTCCGTTTTAGGTCCTTTTGAGATTTCTGTGCTCTTTTGTTTATTTTGCTTATTGAGAGAGTGTTGACCATCCTAGTTGGGGAAACACAAAATAAACACCCTTCAGTCAGGTTACCTGCATTAGGACGATTAGATGCTATTCGTGCAAGGATCTTGCTTGCTTCACGATAGCCTAGCGCCTGCAGGCTTTATTTTGTTATTCTATTCATTTGTTGATATTCACTGAAACCCCTTTATACCCATTTCTTTTGGTCTAATTAATTTGGGGAAACTTTAAAGGAGGGTAAAAGGAAAAATAAAAAACAATATTTCAGTTTCATTATTTGTTTGTTATCGAAGAGGCATTTGTTCAGTATTATTATTATTAAGGAGGCATTTTATTTTGTATTTGTATGTGGATGGGAACTGGTTCTCAGTCTTCTGCCTGGTCAACTGAAGTCTTGGTGAATCGGTACTGCCACATTTCAATCTGTCCTTATTGTTACAAGGTTAGAGTGAGTGGAGCTTTTTTTCTTCAGCGAGTGACCTTTTGTCATTGTTTGTTTGTGCATTGCAGGAGTTTTTCTTGCAATAACTTAAGATAAACTTGACTGGGCACATGATCTGTTAAATCCATTGGCCTCCATCAACAAGCAAAGCCCTTGACCCAAACTGCAGCCCGAACTGATTGAAACGCCTCCAATTGAAGGTCTAGTTGCATTGGAAATCATTTAGGAAAACCTCTTGCAAGTTTTTTTTTTTTCCAATATTTTGGCACCAAGTGTGCGAAAGCTTTACTGCTACATTAAAGTCCAAACACTGCAAAAATAACCAAAGAAATAACTTTTCTTGTCTATGCAGATAAACTTAAAGTGTCTTATATCAAGTGTTTTGTCCTTATGCTTCTTCTTGCCTTTTTCTTAAATTCACTTGTTTCTTGGAAAATATCCCCAAAAAATTGAAACAGCTTTTTCAAAAGTGTTGAGTGATCTCATCAGTTTGGCAGATGTTTTGACTTGTCTGGAGAAAAACATAATAATAAATATGATATTGCAGCAAATTAGCTGGTGTAGAAGTTGGCTTTGTTTTGCTTTGTGTATTTTTTCTTGCTGCATGCTTTCCCTTGTGTCTGCCTTTCCCCATCTCTTTGTCTTCTCCTCACTCCTCTCCCGCTGATTCCCCAGCTTTTCTCTTCACCTATCTTGCCCTCTGCCTCGTTCACTCCCACTCTGCCTCTTCATCAAAAGAGACCCGTTCTAAATAGAAAATTCCCTCTCTGTCTCCGTAGATCTTTCTTGATGACAACCCCAGTCGACCACAGAGTATAGTCGTCCCCTACGGCAATGTGCTCTCACTTCCTCTGTATCCACAACCCCAGTTTCTGAAAACAGAACTTTTTCCCCTTCTGTCTCTCTGTGTGTTATTTTAGGCACCAAGAAAATCCATGTGAGCTCAGTCCTACAGCAGTAACATCAACTTCTGTGTATCCATGTTTTATATATATTTTTTTATTATTTTATTGTCTTTCTTCTCTCTTTTCTTTGTGTCTGTTCTTTGTTTTGTTTTCGATCCATTGCTCTCAAATCAAAGTTTGCTGAATCATTTCTCTTTTATGTCCACAGATCTTTCTAGACGCCAACACCATCAAGCTGGGCAACATTCCCCTCGGCAGTGCTGTGGACCCCCTGGAGGGGGCGCCAGCAGGTACCACCTACACCAAACAGACTGTGTACGAGCTTTGTGCCTGCGCTAACGGCAAGCTCTACCTGTCCCCGGCTGAGAAAGGCTCCACCTGCCAAACCACCAGTAACTTTTGTCTCTGGAGCTGAAAGTGGGAGGTCGACAGACTCCCGGGACATGTGGACTATTAGAGTTTGAAGCTAATGCTAGCCAACTGACTGAATCATCGTGGATTACGGCTTGGCGGAAAGCTAATGCCGGCTAACAGACCGAATCAACATGGATTGTAGCATGGCGAGAAGTTCCTGTCTGTTAACTAATCAAATAATATGGATTACAGCTTGGCAGGAAGCTAACGCTAGCTAACAGACCAAATTAACACGGACTGTGGCTTGGAGTGAAGCTAATGCCTGAATCAACGCGGACTAGAGCTTGGTGAGAAGCTGTTGCCAGCTCACCGACCAAATTAATATGGATTGGTCAGTTGCTAATGCCAGTCAAGAGGATGGACGACTTGGTGGGAAGCAAAAAGCCAAGGTTAGCTGGTGGGTATGATGCTACTACTGGACGTGGACGGACAGTCTCACTCCGGGGCTCTCGTTGGCTGTCTTTGCCATTGTTGAATTGCTGCCATGACGGTTTCTGAAAGTCACAAGGATTACATTTGAGGGGTTTCCTGAGGTCAGCAAACTCGCTTACAATAAAAGTGAGTTGTGTGTTCACTATGACCAACACGTCCTGGAGAGAACACGCTCCTGCCTTTGTCAGGATAAACCGATACGATGAGGGACTGCTAACACGCCAGCAGGGACATGGACAAGGACTCAGTTGGCCATCAGTGTGGACTTTGGTTTAGCCCTGCGGGTAGCTAACGAATAAATCAGACAACGGTTTAGTCTAGTGGGAAGCTAAGGCTAGCTAACGGACCAATCTATACCAGAAAGGCCTTCCCCCTCCTCCCCCTCTAGTCTTTCACCCCAAACGTTGACGTGTGACCCCTTCTGCATTAATCTGCACCTGGTAATGAATATGCTCTCCGACCCCACTTTTTATAGGATAACTAATGCAAATAATTGTGCTTCAATCTTGCATTTACCAGCTTTTTCCCCCCATATATTTTTTCACATTTACTTTTATTTTAGTTCTCTTTTCTTCTGATCAAATATTTTACTTGTTATCTCTTTGAATCCTGTTGTTTTCCCTTTCAACATCCTTGTAATCCATTTTCTTTCCATGTTTTGCTGCTACTCTCCTTTATCCTTCCTCCATGCTCTAGTTATTTTTGTTCTGTCTATGCACCTACATGCATTGGACTGGTAAAGAAAACATCATCCTGCCTATCCACTCTCTTCCACCCCTCTGGTTAAAAAACAGAAAACATTGTTATATCTGCTTTCTTCCACTGGACTGGTTAAAAAAAAAACATTTTTACTAACAGTCAGTCACAGACACAGGGTTTCTCCCCCTCACAGTCCGTTCCAACAGACTCTCTGGAGTCTGTCTTTCTGGGCATACGATGCTCTCTCATCAGAGACAGAAAGCAAATGGAATAAGAAGAGGAAAGTGAGTTAAGTCTTACGTTAAATTAAGGCTCAGGTAGGTGCTACAGCGGACCCACCATTATATGGTACGGGGCCAAACCTGGCAGGCAGCAGTCAGGCGACAGCCAGACCAATTTGGGTCTTGTTATGGAGCATTATACATCTTCATCCTGTGTTCCTTGACTTGTCTTCACTCTTTTTGCATGACCTTTCTGCTCTTCTTGTCAAGCCCTCTTCCTTCTCAGTCATGTCGGTTCTCTGTGTCATTGAGAAACCTTTCTGCTCTTTACTCTCTCTCTCTTTTTGTTCCCTCTTGAGCTCCACTTTACTGCAGTATTTTTACCTCTCGTTACTCCTCTATTTCCACTCTCTGTTTTCTTTCCAGCAGTTACATTTCTGAAAATGTCATTAATCTTTTTCTCTCGTCTTTCGTCTCTTACCCATCTCTCACCAAATGACATGACTTAACGTTGTCTCCACATTTTATTTGTTATTTCTTCACTCTTTAAAGGTGCAATGTGTAAGATATGGCCAGAATTTTTGTGTAAAACATTCAAAAAATTAACTAACATTATCAACAGATTGTCAAGAGGTTACAGTGTTGACATTATGTCAAAAACGTCTATGTATTGTGTTGCAGCGATACTGAAATGCTAACTGACTAGCCCCGGCCCGAACTTTCTTGTAATACCACTTGTTCCTCGAGCAGCGTCCAGTCTGCCCTCAGTCCAGAGAACGAAGAGGCAGAGTTGCCCCGAGGGCTCGTCAATAATACATCCGTGGTCCGGTCCAGTTTTATAGTTTGTTTATTGGATTAAATTCAAAGTGGCAGAAACGAGAAAACGACTCGCACCCTTGCCTCGTCCTCACCGCCGCCGGGAGGCTGCTTCGCCGGGAGGCTGCTTCGCCGGGAGTACGGACGGAGCTTCTGTTAGCAGGTAGCTCAAATTCAGCCGGTGCAAACCCCAGCTACGGGGGCTCTGATCCCGGGGAGACTGTCTTGACTCCTCGCCTGAATAGCAAACTTTCTGTGTCTGCCGTTACACAGCTTAGACCCAGCGCTCCACCAGCCCGCTGTGACTCCTGGCGCTGGGGTTTTCATCAGCCGAATCCGAGTCGCCGCACGCTACACTCCCGTGGAAGCAGAGCCCGTCGGCGAGGAGGACAAAACAAAAACACGAGTCGTTCCCTTGCCTCTGAAACTCCGGACCCAAGCGTATTGTTACACAGGTTACTGTCACAGTAAACACACAGATGGCTAACGTAAACTACAGACTGACGCCACGTGAAGATTATGAGATATCAGTGTTATTTTGACCGTATCTCAGAGTTTCAGCAGTTTCATGTTTTACCTTCTTGCCTGCTGTTAGTTAGTAGTAGTGTAAATTTAGATTGTATGTGGAGGTAAAATGCTGCCCCCTATTTCTTTGGAGCAGGTGGCTTGGTATTACACGTTGCACCTTTAAAGTCCTTTGGCCACTCCAAACTCAAATATCAGGAAAAATGTCCCTTAACTCTCACACTATGCCCCCCTTCAAAAGTTCTGCAACCCAAGCAAGAAAGAAAGGTCCAAACTATTATTTGGGGGGTTATTTTTTTTATATTTTCAATCAGTCTCAGATGGGGGGATCAGAGTGAATGGCCTCGAGCTGGCTAACCATAGCACCCAACCTCTGCGATGGCTGGAAATCAGCAGATTTGTGTGTCAGAAATCCCCCTGGAAGAAATTGTGGATGGATTCGGTTGTATGTGTATGAACTCAACTGGATTAAGGCCCTGAGGCGTACTTTCTTTTTTTCTTTTTTTTAAACAAAGTGATACACAGGTGCCTTTGCTGCTGTTGGTAAAAGCACATCACAGTCTGAACGTTCACACTACCCTCAGTGGACCATCTGCAAGTGTCTCTGGAAAAACTATATATTTATCAACCTACCTATCTATCTATTTAGTTTCCTGTCTTTTCCCTCCCCTTCTCTCCTGGTTTTGTAGAACTCTCAGTATATCCAGCTGAAAAAAAAGAACAATTCAATCCTGGTTTAAAGTTTAATTTTCAGATGTGTTCCCTTATGGTTTTATTCTTGATAATAAAAAAGCACAAATTATGCCATGTATATAACAATACCAATAAAATACAAAATAAAATAATATTGTTTTTGAAGAGAATCTCTGGAGTCTTAAATAATTTGTAATTATCGCTTTTATGATTCTGTGTTCCCTGATGATTACTTACAACAATAACTTTATATGTTACTCCTCAATATTTCATATGATTTCATTTGTTCTTTTAATATTTAATGGCTTTAGAGATTTACAATTTACAAACAAAACATTCTGAATATCCACTAGATTTAGCCTTTACTATAACAATTATTGTATTTACAAATCTGGATACCAATGCAACTTCTGTGAACCTTTTGGCTGCTAGTGGCTCACTGTCCTCCTCCACACAGTCATAAAATATACAAAAAAAAATACGAGGAGAACTGTCACGGCCGTGTCCGTGCTCCGGCTTGTTTCCCGGTGTCTCTTGTGTCTCCCCCTCCCCTGTGTTTCTGCCTCTCCCCTGTCCGTCTCTCTCTGTCTCTGTGTGTTGGCGTGGGCGTGGCTCCCCTCCCGGCTCCCACCTGATTACTGCTCATTCACCTCACCTGTCCAGTCTGCACAGCTGCTTCCCATCAGCTCCTCAACTCCACACCGGTTCTCCATACGCTCATCGCCAGATCAAGTTTTCACCTGTGCAACCTCACCCTCGTCCAGCCTGGTCTGCACTCCACCTTCGTCCCTCTTTGTTCCTTAAATAAACCTTCTTACCGTCACCTACCTGTTGTCAGTGTCCTGCATTTGGGTCCACCTGTACCACACCACAACAGACAGAGAGAGAGGGAGACAGACAGGGGAGAGCCGGATACACAGGGGAGGGGGAGACACAAGAGACAATGGGAAACAAGTCGGAGCACGGCCACGGCCTTGACAAGAACTGACAAAATCAAATCAAAGCTGTTCTTTTCTTGTATCATTTTATATGCACCATTCTCCCAATGTTCTTTGTGTAGTTTTTGAGGAGGCGGTTGCTCCACTGACAAACAAAGTAAATGTTACTTAAAGCACACACTAGTGTAGGAAACATGCTACAGTCTTTGTCTTGTTTGTCAAAAGACTGTTATTCTTTTCAGCAATCACCTTGTCCCGGAAAACGGTGGACTGCGCCCTCCAGGTTTGGGATCACTGTCCCCAGCAAGGGAGTTCAAGTATCTCGGGGTCTTATTCACCAGTGAGGGTAAAATGGAGCGGGAGATGGACAGGCGGTTCGGTGCGATGTGGTAACAGCAGTTATGCGTCCATACCAGACCGTTGTGGTGAAGAGGGAGCTGAACCTGGAGGCAAAGCTCTCAATTTACCAGTCCATCTACATTCTGACTGTAGCCTATGGTCATGAGCTTTGGGTAGTGACCTAAAGAATGAGATTGCGGATACAAGCGGCCAAAATGAGTTTCCTCCGTAGGGTGGCTGGGCTCAGCCTTAGAGATAGGGTGAGGAGCTCAGACATCCGGAGGGAGCTCGGAGTAGAGCCGCTGCTCCCTTTGCGTAGAAAGGGGACAGCTGAGGTGGTTCGGGCATCTGATCAGGATGCTGGACGCCTCCCTTTGGAGGTTTATCGGGCACAGCCAACTGGTAAGAGGCCCCGGGGTAGACCAAGAACACGCTGGAGAGATTATATATCTCGTCTGGCCTGGGAACGCCCGGGGTCCTCCAGGAAAAGCTGGAAAATGTTGCTGGGGAGAGGGATGTCTGGAATTCCCTGCTAAGCCTGCTGCCTCCGCAACCTGGCCCCAGATAAGTGGTAGAAAATGGATGGATGGACCTTGTCCTACCAAACTACTCAGAGGAGCTGTTCATACCAAATCTGTCTCTTGAGAAATTTTGTTTATATACTGCTTATATATTTTACTTTTTTTTTTAATTGCTTTTTTTTTTTCCAATGAAAGAAGCGATATGTTCCAATAAAAGCAGTTTTGTTAAAGTTAGGGAAAGGCAGTGATGACTTTTACAATATTTATCCAAGACCACAATATTTCCCTGACTTTAATCAAATGGTTTAAATGCTTAAACTACAATTACTGTCCACCATGCTGTAGTTGTTTTGAGCATATATTGTTTTACAAGAGAAAATATAGCAGGGAAAACGTACATTGTCAGTGAACATCTTACTGACACGTTCAGTATCAACATTTTGCAACTTGGCAGACAAATTCATTCAAAATGTTTCCTCATTATGTTGATGGAAAATGTTGCTGCAGCTAAATAGAGACATCATTTCAGGGCGACGGGGTTGATTGATACAATGACAGACTGTGACAGTCCCTCAAAGTTCCACTTGATAACATTATCAGTCACCACCCGACACTCATTTCTACCAATCCTTATTAGCCGCTGCCTTTTCTTTGCTTCTCTTCTTTGATTGCTTCCTATACAGTCCAATATATCACATGAATCAGCTGCTCCATGAACACAAAAATCCAACTATTGTACTAACTATAAATAACAATCTGCCCCTAAAAAAAACAGAATGCAAGCATTGATTGCCCATCATAACAGATCTCACATGGCCAAAAATGGAAGAGATCAAACATCTTTGACTTCAGTGGGTGAGTGAGCAATGATATGTATACATAAATATTTTTTAAAAAAGTAGTCCAAAGGAGTGTTAACATGATGAGTTTATACAAGGGTTATGCAACTCCCTTGTACAGTAATATCGCTCTATGAATAGGCCGGTTTATTCCGATCAAGGTATTCTTAATAACAGGCTTCAGCTCAGCTAATGGTTATGTTGTTATTTTGGGCTGCAGCAGTCTTGACCTGATGGATGATTCACCGCAGCACACAACCTCCTACCTTCTCTCTCGTTGTGTCTCTTTTCTCGTAGCTACGGATTCAACCAAACTCCTCACACATGACTTTTTCTCTCCTTGCTCCTCTCTGCCTTTTACTGTTGCTCTATTGTTTGATATCCATTATTATCCACTAGTGATAATATCATTACATTTATTACAGTAATTACATTTTCTTTTAGGGGAGGAGGTTTTGATATTAATCCATCTCTCTTAATCACTTTGTTTATGTTAATTTAACATGTTTTCTCCTCCTTCATTCTGTCTATCTCCTTCTAACATATGGCTTTTGTTTTAGTGGGAAAGGATACAATCGGCATTCATTCCTGCGACAAATGACTCTGCAGCTCCGATCGGCAGTGATGGAAACATGACACCCTGTGGACACGTTGATTTCTCCCCTTTTCCGGCGCTTTCTTTGTCATGTCAGCCACAAATTCCGTCTCCATCCAAGCAGCTCTTGAACATCGTAAATTAGTCAGTTTTAAAAACCTTTATATGCACACTTCTTTTGGTGGAAAAAAGATACATCTTTCACCCCACTCAACCTTCTCGAACATGAATCCCTCTGTTTTTCTCTCTCCTTCTGTCTCTCTTGTCACTGGTTTTATGTGGTAGTTATGAACTGATGTGTTGAAGTATTGCATACTCAGGAATCAAACATGAAATGGAACATCTTTTAGAAATACACACACACAGGGATAAAGCAAAATACATAAGTGCATGATTTTCTATCAGGATGCTGTGCAAAGCACTCAGTGGCCAGCACTTTATTTTATTGTCATTTCAAATGTGCCCGTTGACCCATAAGCCTGTTGACAGTAATGGGATAACTTTATAAAAGTGAGCGCTTGCAGTACTTCCCCCCCCTTCACTGTAGCATGCAGACCTCCTCTCAAGTCCTCAGCACTTTTACATCATTTTACTTTATAGTGTTCAAACTATTATAAGTTCCAACACTTCTCTTGATCCATTTCAGGTGGAGCCACTGAAAGGTTTTTTTTACCACTCTGCGGCTGCACTATGATGAATTATTTTGAGATATAGATATAGATAAATACAAGGGAAACGTGTTATCTTAAAGTATAGTTGGCTTTTGAGGTGCACATATGAAAAGCTGTTTGACTGTTATCAGGCCATTAAATATGCGTTATCAGTCACTATAAGCACCACCCACAGATGTGGATCATTAGGGGCCCGCTACGCTTACTATGTTGTAAAAGTGAAATTGAAACTTAAAAGTAACACGTTCTAACATGTTGTAAAACTGAATGAAAAGTCACGTTTTCAACACAAACAAAAAGGCTTCTTTAGGTTTAGGCAACAAAACTACAACTTCTTTATGTTTAGACAACAAAACTACGACTTCTTTAGGTTTAGGCAACAAAACTACAACTTCTTTAGGTTTAGGCAACAAAACTACAACTTCTTTAGGTTTAGGCAATAAAACTACAACTTCTTTAGGTTTAGACAACAAAACTATGACTCCTTTAGGTCTAGACAACAAAACTACAACTTCTTTAGGTTTAGGCAACAAAACTATGATTTCTTTAGGTTTAGGCAACAAAAGTATGACTTTAGGTTTAGGCAACAAAACTACAACTTCTTTAGATGTAGGCAACAAAACTACAACTTCTTTAGGTTTAGACAAAAAAACTATGACTCCTTTAGGTTTAGACAACAAAACTATGAGTTCTTTAGGTTTAGGCAACAAAACTACAACTACTTTAGGTTTAGGCAATAAAACTACAACTACTTTAGGTTTTGGCAACAAAACTACAACTTCTTTAGGTCTAGACAACAAAACTACAACTTCTTTAGGTTTAGGCAATAAAACTACAACTACTTTAGGTTTTGGCAACAAAACTACAACTTCTTTAGGTCTAGACAACAAAACTACAACTTCTTTAGGTTTAGGCAACAAAACTAGGATTTCTTTAGGTTTAGGCAACAAAAGTACGACTTCTTTAGGTTTAGGCAAAAAAAACTACAACTTTAGGTTTAGGCAAGAAAAACTACAACTACTTTAGGTTTTGGCAACAAAACTACAACTTCTTTGGGTTTAGGCAACAAAACTACAATTTATTTGGGTTTAGGCAAAAAAGCTACAACTTATTTAGGTTTAGGCAACAAAACTACAACTTCTTTAGGTTTAGGCAACAAAACTACAACTTATTTGGGTTTAGGCAAAATAGCTACAACTTCTTCGGGTTTAAGCAACAAAACTACAATTTTTTTTAGGTTTAGGCAAAAAAATCAAAACACTTGGTTAAGTTTCGGAAAAACACCAGATAAAACCTACTAGTGTAGGGTGTAGTAGGTCCCTATTGGCCCACATCTATGGGGCTTATAGTGACTGATAATGCCTATTTAATAGCCTGACAACAGTAGCATCAGTGTTCATCAAATTATCAAACAAAATATGCACAGTTACATCCTGAGTTAAGACAGTAATGACATCCTGAAAATGCACAATATCTCACCGTCTGTCTGAGTTTGGATTGCTTTTCACTTGTATCCAGAACACAAAAAATGAGTAAAGTAAAGCAATAGTAAAACTATATCATAGGCTGCATTATGCTCATTCTAACACTTAATCTAATTCATCTACTTTCTTGACCAACCTCGGTGTCATCGTCATGGGGTGAATATTCATATGGGGAACATTCATAGGCCTTTTTTCAGTAAAGACATTTTGACATGTCACAGAGGTGAAAAGCATAGGTGTAAATAATACAACATGGAACATTTTAATCAAACAGAGCTATTGTTAATGTTTCGTACTATGACAAGTTCAAATGTTGGCTGTGAAAAAGACTTATTGGGCAGAACCACAGAGATAGACACAGCCAATTGATCACAGGCTAATACAGAACAACACCCACTTGGTGGACACGCCTGTGGGCAAATTAGATACTTCGACAAACTTGACATCCATATTTGTGGACTGTGAGAAGAGAAGTGCTCCATCATTCAAAATCCACACATAAAGAACAGGGGTTGGAGGCATGGACTCACACCCATACAGTATATAGTTCTAGTTTTGCAACTTATGGTGTTGCCCCTGTATTCCCTTTTAGTCGGTCTTGTCTACTGTCATGACATAAAACCCATTGAATTTTCCTTGCAACTACAGAGAACACCAGGCACACTAATTGTATCCATGGACTCTAATTTGCACATTCAATCTTGTAAATTTTAAAACCAATGAATTGGCAAATTGGATAAGAAACACAGCATCCATTTGTAATATCTTAAAAGTTTTTGTTGCAAAACCCGCAGAGAGCTCATTCATCACATCAGCTCAAACAAATGAGATTGAATTGAATTTCTTAGTTAGCTACGTAGGTGGACAATGAAGCTATAAGGGTTTATTAACATATAAGAACTCCTAAACCTTCTGGAGCAAAGCTTATTTTAAAAGCTAATTGAGTGGCAGGAAGGTTTGTAGTGAGGAGGTAACTAGTAAGAATTCAGCTGCATAACAGAAACAAACTGGGATGGCTCATTATAGTAGCTTTCCTTCTCCTTACTATATTTTCTTGTTGGTTATGTTAAAGGAACAGTGTGTAACATTTCGGGGGATCTATCAGCAGAAATGGATTATAATATTCATAACTAGGTTTTCATTAGTGTATAATCACCTGAACCTAAGAATCGTTGTGTTTACTTTAGCTTAGAATGAGCCTTTCATTTCTACATAGGGTCTACATAGTCCTCTCCACTGAGTCCGCCATGTTTCTACAGTAGCCCAGAACGGACAAACCAAACAATGGCTTTACATGCTTGGAAAGGGAGGGGCAGAGGTGTAAATATAGACAGTGTAGGCCGTGCGGTTGCATTGGGGCCTGTGGGGTCGGGTGCCTGTAGAGAGAGCTGTTCCCAATACAATAGCTTAAGTAACAGATTTTACTGTAAAACCCGACACTTTGTTGGTAAAATATATATACGCCTAAAAGCCATTTCCCACCAAGCACGTATTTTTGATTTTGTGGGTTCTTATGAATGTTTGCACACCCCTTTGGAACATTTGTGTGGGGGAAAAAATATTCGGACAAATCTCGATTTCAGTGGATTTCCTCCTGCGGAAATTTATGTTTGACCAAGAAATCCTTTGTGCCAACTGATCTCAGTCATTCTTCATAATAATTAGTCATGTGCATATGTTTGTTCTACAGAGAGTGTCTATTTTTGTTTGTTTGTTTGTTATGTTTGTTTTCGGGTTAGCAGACTGTCGGACAAATGGGCTTTTTTCAGTCCAATGGGAAATTTTTCAGACCATTGGTGTTTGGGAATAACAATGGGCCATCCCCTTCTCAACATCCAATAATGTATGACAAACACCGCTATGACTAACGTTACCTCAACAACTAAATAAAGGACAATATATGGCCCAGTAGCTGGGATACGATGAAGATGGTAATGAGTCGTTACCAAATATGCACTTGCACTTATATGTTGGTCACAGAACAGGGCTAGCCACAACAGCTAGCGTGAGCATCACATTTGGTGTCCAATTAGTTTATGTATTGTGTAGTTAACGTTAGCACCTTAGACATTCTCTGTCTGGCCAGATTTTTCTTGTGTGGAGTGGACACGGCACTATTTAGGAGGATAATCATTTGGCCTCATTGACGAAAATGGAATACAACAACGTAGAATCATTCACACCGTAACTGGTTCTGCATAGTTGTCATGCGGAAAATGTGGATTTTCTGTATTCCCACACTGCATTGTCACATCGCACTGGTGAGAAACGGCTTTAATGGTGCGTTTGTGTGTGAAGCGTAATTTTACTACCAAATGGATGCTCGCATAAGGCCTGTTAAGCTAATTGTGTCACTTTAAGGGTTTATGTTATGTCATGTGTTTTAACATGTAATATACTACACTGTCTGTCAAAATGACCAGTTCTAGATTTTAATTTATGGGATATTCACAAGATAATTTTTAACCTGGAGCATATTCTTGATTTTTTTGTGATGAACAGAAACACAGCAATGTGATGAAATCTTTTGTGACACTAATCTCTTTACTCTTCTTGACCAGCCACCAGCATCATCTTCACACACACACATTGTCATTGGAGTCCAGCAACGTGAGCAAAAGGCTGTGTGCTCAGAGAACCTCCCAGACAATAATACAAGAGATTGAGACAGCGAGAGCGGTGGAAGAGAAGGACGTGTCAGAAGAGGAAGATAATATGGAAATCAATTCTGAGCATGAAAGTGAATTTGAAGAAGATGGGCCAGACCCAGAGCCAACAGAATGAAGAGCCAGGACCAGAAGGAAGATGTAGTACAATGTATGACTAAGAACAGTCAGATTGACACAGCCAGGATAAATTCGGGGAAAAATGTAATCCCAATTTTTTTAAATAAACGAATATTGACAGATGACTAATCTGTAAGGAAGCACAAGACGTTTCTCCATTCATTTTATCCGGGGCCGTGTCGCAAGGGCAGAAGGCATAGCAGGGAATTCCAGACGTCCCTCTCCCCAGCAACGTATTCCAGCTCTTCCTGGAGGACCCCGAGGCGTTCCCAAGCCAGACGAGATATATAATCTCTCCAGCATGTTCTGGGTCTACCCCGGAGCCTCTGACCAGTTGGGCGTGCCCGGAAAACCTCGAAAGGGAGGCGTCCAGGAGGCATCCTGATCAGATGCCAGAACCACCTCAGCTGGCCTCTTGCGATGCGAAGGAGCAACGGCTCTACTCCGAGCTCCCTCCAGATGTCTGAGCTCCTCACCCTATCTCTAAGGCTGAGCCCAGCCACCCTACGAAGGAAACTCCTTATGACCGCTTGTATCTGCGACCTCATTCTTTCGCTCATGACACTCATAACCACAGGTGAGGGTTGGAACGTAGCTGTACTGGTAAATTGAGAGCTTTGCCTTCCAGCTCATTTCCCTCTTCACCACAACAGTCCACTACAACGCCCTCATAACTGCAGACGCCGCACCGAACCGCTTGTCCATCTCCCGCTCCATTTTACCCTCACTTGTGAAGAAGAACCTGAGATACTTAAACTCCCTCACTTGGGGCAGTGAGTCACTCCCAACCCGGAGGGCGCAATCCACCGTTTTCTGGCAGAGAATCATGGCCTCAGACTTGGAGGTACTGACTCTCATCCCGACCGCTTCACACTCGGCTGCAAACCACCCCAGTGCGTTCTGAAGGTCACGGTCTGATGAAGCCAACAGAACCACATCATCTGCAAAGAGCAGAGACGCAATTCTGAGGGCCCCAAACCGGACACTCTCCATGATGTTGACAGCCATCAAACAGTAAAATAGTAAGATGGGAGTGTAAGTATAATCATCAGATATGTATCTTCAGAGAGCATGGGGATATTGAGTGGCTTAAAATTAAGTTCCCATCCATTTACCTTTTGCCAGGTAAAATTACGGCTTATGAAACAAGGGAGCACAGAGCTGTGACTGGCTGGTGCTCGACCACAAACGGCTAAGCTGTTGCCACCTTTTCAGAGTCTGTAAACTTGTTTACCTGGTCGCTGAGCTTTATCATAAAAGAAGTGTCCTTCAGGTGCCTTGCTGCAGTTAGTATGAGTGTAGGAGGATATACAGTACAAATGAGACATTATTGATAAATAGACGCGTTTTCCCTTTACTTGTAGGACAGTATTACAGTGGTTGACTCATTGTGTTGCAGTGTCAAATGGCAGCATTCACATGAGCTGCCCTGACAAACCTTTCCTTATCTATGACACTACTGCACACACACACACACACACACACACACAAAGCAGAGGCCCAGCATTGTCCGTGGATGATGAAAAGTGTGTATTTGAACGACGAGCGCCGTCAAAGCCAGCAGAGGACGGAGATAATATTCTCTCATTTCCTCCTTGCTTGTTGAGACACACTACCGAGGCGAGGAGAAAGGTTTGGTTAATCACTCCGTGTGAGAGGAGAAAGGAGGGGAGAGCAGGTGGAAATAGAAAGAGGACGAATGACGGTGGAGAGGTGGAGGCGAGATAAGGTGCAATGTTTCCATGAATGGCCAACGCATTTTTTTGGTCATTTCATAACCAGAGGCACGGTTGTGAAATGGGTTGAAGAGGGAGGACTGAATTATCAGCAAGTGTTGTGAGGGCTGGCGTCAGTCATGGCTGCTTCAATCAGCTTCTCTAATCCTTCATAAATATGCCAACCTGCTATAGCATACTGAAGGAGGGTACAAACTGGCTAACCTAAGAGATAAAGGAAAAGTGTCCCAGCGTGGTCTCGGAAATGCAAAGGAGAAACGTGTGATTGCATGGCTCCCCAATCATGCCACAAAGGGCTGTTTATTTTCATCTATAAGGAGTTTTCAGAAGCCTGCACACCGTGTTCTCCGTGTGTAATGACATGCATCAACGGCTCTGTTTTAGTTACAGTTCTGCGTATTCTAATGTTTGATTAAGTTTGATGTTTGATGTTAGCAAGCATGCCACACTACAATAATGCTACTAATAGGAAAAAGGAATAATCTGTTTATGAATGCATAAACTGATGTCTCCCAGAAATAATGTTGTTTACATGACTGGAGCACTGATTTTGTTTGATTACACAGAGAGAGAATTATGGAAATCTGAATTCTTAAAAAAATATAATCTTGTTGTGGCTCCAGAAACCTGGCCTTGTAGATGAGGATAGTACAGAGTGAAGTATGGTGGTCCTGAGGGAGTTCAGTGATGTGGAGAGGAAATGAAAGTTTAAAATGTCTGTGTGAACCACTGCTGCATCCACAAGATGTCACAGTCTGTGTCCTGTACTGGTGCTGATGTGATAATCTGTTTATATCCACTGCCTTAAGACAATAAAGAAAACGCAGTCAGCTGTTCTGGCCATACAGTAGGAAGTCAACGGGCAGAGTACAAGTCAGTGAAGTCTCTCTCTTTGTTTCTTCCGGCTTACTTCCATGATCCCCGGTGTTTCACCGCATCATCAGCAGGGTAACCAGAAATAACATGCATGTACCGTTTGCAATATTTTCCAAATAAGTCAACTCAAAGCTAAATCTTTAATAGTCAAGTGTCAAGTTTTTTTCAATTAAACAAATTATGTTATGATTCTCAGGTTGTTCTCTTTTGTCTAATTTTCATCTAAAAGGATGATTCATTATCTGAAGGTCTTTGCACACCAAGTCCGTATTTATCCTATGTGTTTTTTAATCCGTCATCCGATAAAAGCGTTACGCACAGAAACCTTGCACACTGAGTCCGATGCATTTCATTATTCTATTCGTTGCAAAAATTTGCAATACAAGACGAAACTGAATTAACTACATGGGTGCAATGGAAACGGGGCATAATGAATGAATGACATTAGCAAGAAGCTATCGTTTAGCTGCCTACAGCTCAATCACTACTGTCTAATCTTAGGTACATCCTTTGTTTTGCAACCGTCCCCGATTCCAAACTTTAAATTCTGCTGTATTCTTTTATTTCTTTATTGTAAAGTGCTTTGCGCTGGGACATGGAGTGAATGTTTATCATGCCATTTTGGATGATGGACACTGGCTCTGAGTGGTCAAACAACCTTCTTTTGCCTTTTGATGGATGCGAATTAACAGAAAATCAAACCTTTTCCGTTGGTGTGTAAACGTGAATGACACAACGTGAGGTTGAATTTATTTTTAAACGTGCGACAATTTTGATAAAAAAAACACAGACTCGTCGTGCAAAGATCTTAAGTGTTATGAAATAGAAAGAAAATTGTCATCTTAACTGGAATGAGGAAGCTGTGTTATAAAACTGACGTGACTGGATTTGTATGTACATAAATGTTGGCTGACTGATGTCACACCTTACATTAAGTACCTTTGTGAAAGCCCAAATACATAGTGAGACATAGACATCATCATCAAAGCAGGATTTGGAGAAACGAACAAAAATAACATATTAGAGGGGGTCTATCTGTGACCTTTACTAATCTCCAAATATCAGACTCCAACACATCCCCTTGTGGATTGGAGAGATTTGGCTGATTCGGTGAATCTTAAAATTACAGAAGTAAGTCAAGTAAGTCAAACTCTTTTTTTCAAGTGATTAATACCCAAATACTTAACAAGTTAATAAAATGTAGTGTTGGTTGTTTTCAGCATCTGCAACAGCTCCTGAATCATCAGTCATCCTCTGGTTTACCGTCTCGTTTGCTGGTGTGGAGTGCACTCATCTAAATGCTGTACATATTTAAATGCACGGTGAAATGGCATGTATGAGTATAAGTAATGTAACTCTACTACAGTTTGCCAAAAAAAACATCAGTCTTGGTGATGGGACTCATTGCAGTAGTGCTTTACAGAGAAAGAATTACATCATCATGTGAGTCTAATACTACCACTCTACAATAACTGATTAGTCCGTCAATTATTTAGAGCAAGTCTTTTATACATTAGTCCTTTTATTTTTACAGGCTTGGCCACCAAGACAAACACAGTTACAGTGTTGAGGTAAGAGAGTCTACTTTTAAAAGGGTATAGTTTTATGAAAAAAGTGGGCCAGGAAATGCTGTGGTGTCTATCCAGGAGTTTCCTTAAAGGTTTTCTTAATATTGCCAGATTTTCATTTGTCATCACACTCAAATGAAAAAAAGCAAAACTCCCAAATGCATATGTTGATCCAGATGTTGATTCAGGTGCACCTCTACAGTTTCTAAACAATTCCCATTAATAATATAACATATTTAGAGGATTGTTCATCCTGGGCAGAAGCGGGCCATCTCTAATCATCATCTAGTGCCTTGTAGTCATGCCTGTTTTTCCATATGACATCTTGAACTCTGCAGACAGAATGACATGGTGCACACAGTGACACTTACCTATCAGTTAGCTTGTTACACTAACAGGGCACATACAGACATATTATTTTATATGGCACATATAGCTGCTTTATTGTTCTTTGAGTAAACTGCATTGGAGGAACACTTCGGGCTTGACTGAGTGTGTGTTGGACTTCATTCTCTCTTTCAGCATTACTGTTTATTGTTTTCTATAACCAAGCTTCTTGTCTTCCTTTTTTTCTCTTCAACCAAGAAGAAACTCATGTCACTCATGTCGAGGTTACTTATTGTACTTGTTTACTGTTCACTTTTTTAAATCACCTCTTGCTTCACTGCTGCACTACTGCTACACTTCCTAAATAGATGTAGCCTTCATGTACTTATCTTGCACAATGAATGTGTCTTTTAATGTCAAGGTTCATTTATTGTCATTCTACAATGCAGGGTCGCACAATGAAGTGTGAGTTGTAATCCCTTTATGCTACACAAGAGGAAGAAAATATTCATTTTATTCTAGTTTTGATAGCTGATAATACTATTATTGGTATTATTATCAAACATACTATTGATAACTATTAGGGCTGTCAACTGATTAAGATATTTAATCTTGATTAATCGCATGATTGTTCATAGTTAATCGCGATGAAACGCAAATTAATCGCACAATTTGTATTTGTTCAAATTGTACCTAAAAGGGAGATTTATCAAGTATTTAATACTCATCAACATGGAAGTGGACAAATATGCTGCTTTATGCAAATGTATGTATATGTTAATTATTGAAATCAATTAACAACACAAAACGATGACAAATATTGTCCAGAAACCCTCACAGGTACTGCATTTAGCATAAAAAATATGCTCAAATCATAACATGGCAAACTGCAGCCCAACAGGCAACAATAGCTGTCAGTGTGTTAGTGTGCTGACTTGACTATGACTTGCCCCAAAACTGCATGTGATTATCATAAAGTGGGCATGTCTGTAAAGGGGAGACTCGTGGGTACCCATAGAACCCATTTTCATTCACATATCTGGAGGTCAGAGGTCAAGGGACCCCTTTGAAAATGGCCATGACAGTTTTTCTCACCAAAATTTTGTGTAAGTTTGGAGCGTTATTTAACCTCCTTCCCAAAAAGCTAGCATGACATGGTTGGTACCAATGGATTCCTTAGGTTTTCTAGTTGCATGTGATACTAGCTTCACCCTCACTTTAAAACTGAGCCCACTACAACCTAAAAATCACAAGTTGCGTTAATGCATTAAAAAAATGAGTGCCGTTAAAACAGATTTGCGTGAACACGTTATTATCGCGTTAACTTTGACAGCCCTAATAACTATACATACATCATATGTTATGTTCCTTCAGAGTCCAGGTCCTGTTGAACTCTGTCAAACACTCCATCCATCCACGAAGGATCAAGACCAAGTCTAAAACACTGACACATTTACGATGCTGCTCCGACTACGGTACTCCTATGTCACAACTTTAACTGACTAATTGATTAATACTGTACTTAATTAATCACTTAGTACTGAATGTGTATACTCCACCACGTCAATATTGAAATAGTATCCTCTCTCTGTTCTCAAGTATTAAATGTTGCTTTATTTTCTCAGCATGCTGTTCAGGAGTTCACAAGTGTAAATGGGGCCTCTGTTTTTATTTTGAATTGTTTATTACAAAAGAAAGTATTCATAAACCTGACAGTAGGGCATATATATATATATTTTTTTTTTTTTAAAGTTGTTGCCTCTCTACATGCTGGTATGTGTGTGTGTGTGTGTGTGTGTGTGTGTGTGTGTGTGTTGAAAAGAAAGGGAGGAGCTGCTAACTTTGAAAGGGTAAGAAGAAGAGGAGGTGGAGGGGAAATGTAAAGACTGTGGTTGGACTGACCTGATTGTGACCACATTGTACACATATGCTCTGTGAGCGAGTGTGTGAGTGTAGGTGTGTGTGTGTTCAAAAGAAAGGGAGGAGCTTCTATTTTGAAAGCGTGACAGGAAAAGGAGGTGAAGGGACTGTGGTTGGACTCACCTGATGCCCACACTTGCTCTTTAGTTCTCTGATCGTCATTTTCACCATGATAAAAATCTATGCTTACATTTGTCTACTTTCTGGTGAGTTCATGTTTTTCTGTATTCTCTGTATTTGCACCGTAGCTTGTGTATAAATGCTGTAGCTGTTAGATGATATTTTTTGTTTGTTTTGCTAAAAGAGTCATTTAGTCATTTCCTGTTTGAAAGACGGTGAAGTTTTGCTATCACAAATAATAAAATTCATCAATATTCAAAGAAATGTGCATATTTGAATTAATTTATGTATTGATACTATGACAATAGCAAAAACTATTTCCTTTTTTTCCACTTGTAGCTCTGAGTGTTGTGGAGATGAAGATTCTCAACATAAATGGCCGTGTTGGGGAAAGTGTGACATTCAAATGCTCAGACTGGGACGTCTGGACTGATGTAACATCTTATGTTAAGTACTTTTGTAACAGTCCGTGCACAGATAACAAGCACATCATCATCAAAGCAGAATTTGGAGAGACTACAAATAACAACAGAATAGAGTTAACTAACAGAGCAAAAGGTTTATCTGTGACCTTCACTAATCTCCAAAAGTCAGACTCTAAGACATATTATTGTGGAGTGGAGAGATATGGTCTATATTCATATATAAAGGTGAATCTTCAAGTTACAGATGATAAGTTTATACTCTTCAATTAAAGAAATACCACTCTTGTCAAAAAGTACAAATTGATAGAGTAATATATACACTGTGTCTGTTATTTTCAGCTTCCACTCCCAAGACAACTCCAAGAATAGTCATAAACAGCCCCACTATGTCTTCAAGCAGCTCCGATATTATTACTGAGATGTCTACGTCATACACGACCCTCAATACAACAACAACTTCTGCATCAGCAACTCAAGTATGAAGTGCATCTGAATTTGATATAGTATAAATAATATCTCCACTGCTACTGCAGTATGATCATCAAGCTGTTGAGACATTAAATGAAAGATATGCAGTTGAGTGATGAATGAAAAATGTACTTAACCAAAGTAAAGAGAAGTCCTCAACAGGGTTACACATACTAACTATATTAGTTATACTTAACTGACATTTAAAACAAGGCAAGGCAGACTGTAATCAAATCACTTTTTGATGTTAAATGAAAAGCAAAATGCCTAAATTTTTCTTCATATAATGAGCAAATGACCCCATGTTTAAAAACCCATCCATTACCAAAAGCATCTCTTTACTAACCATGTGCTTGCCCTTAAATATTGATACCTTAACATTTGAATTTAATATCGTTGTATTAGTGTTCACTTACCTAGACTTTTACCTGTAAGAGGATGTGAAAAGCGAGCTGCAGTTGAAAGTGTGATAAATCTGTTAATCTTTTTCCTTTTCTCTCTTTTGCCAGGATATGTGCCATATTTGATTGCAGGTTTGATTTTTATAATAACCGTAGTGATGGTTGGACTGATTCTTACCGGGAAGATGATGAAGAAACAACAGAGTAAGACACATAAAACCAACTGTGTACAGTGGCGGTTCATGGTATAGATATTAAATACCCTCCCAAAAACCACGGTTCTAAATCTGTGATGATAATACAGGATGTGCAATAATTAGACTTTTAAGGTCAGTTCTTCTATAAGTGCTTGACATGAAAACATGGTTTTCTTGTAGTTTATGGTCAAACATTTCACTTTATATTTAATACGTGCAATAAAAACTTTGTGAAGGGAGCTGAGTGAGAGTTTACCTAGGACACCAAAACATCCAGGACCGCCACTGTACTGTATATCCTCTGTTACATCATACAATGACTTATTATGGCCAGTCAGATAAACAAATGTATGTTTTTCAGTGGTTGTCAGCACCCCACAAGAAGACACAAGAGAGGTGAGTTTTCAATCTTAAACCATCTGTAGAGCAAAGACATGTTAAAATACTGCCTATACTATACTGTATAACTCAACTGCCACTTTATTAGGTACACGTGTTCAACATCTCGTTAACGCTAATATTTAATCAGCCAACCATGTGTAGACATGTTGCACCAATGCAATCTTTCAGTTTCAATTAAATTCTAATAAAATACATTTTCTTTTACTCTGTTTAATGTGGGACCAGTCTAATAACATACTGTAAATCAAACATGTTGTGTTCCCACAGAGTGCAGGTCCTGATGAAGTCTACCAATCACTCCACCCATTGACGATGGATAATGACCAAGTCTACAGCACGCTCACACCAACCCAAAGGGTATGACACTCCACACAGCCATGTCACAGCTCTGAATGATCACTGCAGCAGGAACTATTGAATCAATATTATATGGAAGAAAGTTGATTGATTAAAAAAAAAAAACACTCTCTCCTGCAGCTACTTACCTTATTGCCATTTTAGGTCACTTTGCAAATGTGTGCCTTTTGTAGACATGTTGCACCAATGCATTGTCTTTCAGTTTCAATTACATTCTATTAGAATGCACTTTATTTTACTCTGTTTAATTTGGGACTATTTTAATAACATAAATCAAACATGTTGTGTTCCCACAGAGTGCAGGTCCTGATGAAGTCTACCAATCACTCCACCCATTGACGATGGATAATGACCAAGTCTACAGCAATCTCACACCCACCCAAAGGGTATGACACTCCACACAGCCATGTCACAGCTCTGAATGATCACTGCAGCAGGAACTATTGAATCACTATCATATGGCAGAATGTTGGAAGATTAAAAACATATTTTCCACTCTGCTCTGTAGCTACTAACCTTAATGCTGTTTAGATTATCTTTACAAAGTGATTTGGCCCCTTTATGAATACAGTATGTTGCACACATGCATTGTCTCTCAGTTAAATATATTTCTGATTAATTTGATAGTGTGATAACATACAGCCAATGTTATGTCAGTGCAAGTCCTGATGGAGTGTATCAAACACTCCACCCTCCAACCGATCTCATGGGAAGGCGTATAAATAGCATAACATTTCCATGTGTCATGATTATGCATTTTAGGCTTTTTCGTTGTGTGATTTACACGTCACGTCATTAGCGTGAAACGGTCACAGTTATGGTTAGGCAACAAAACAAATTAGTTAGGTTTAGGAAAAACATCATGGTTACTGATATTTTGATTTGAAGTGTGTAATGTTTTTCACAAAGTGGTTAGATTAATTTTAAATACATTACTTACTTACGTATGAAAGTGATTATTTTTTCTTTAATAACACAGTGATAATGCTAAAGTCTGCAGCCAAAATACTTTGACTCATGCTTTTACATTTTTCTTTGAATTTTCACAATATAGCACACTTAGTTTTTTGCCACTGTGGTTTTTACACAAGTTTAAATATTGCACTTTGATTTCTGTTCAAATTCTGAATAAAAAATGTTTTCCTGTTTTATGTGTATGGTTTGCTGTTTTGTATGCACTAATATAGTCTCACACATTGTACACATATGCTCTGTGTGCGAGTGTGTGTGTGTGTGTGTGTGTGTGTGTGTGTGTGTGTGTGTGTGTGTGTGTGTGTGTGTGTGTGTGTGTGTGTGTAGGTGTGTGTGTTCAAAGGAAAGGCAGGAGCTGATATCTTTGAAAGGGTAAGAGGAAGAGGAAGTGGGGGGGAATTGTTAAGACTGGTTGGACTGACCTGATGCCCACACTTGCTAGTGGGTGATAGTTTGATCCTCATTTTCGCCATGATAAAAATCTGTGCTTACATTTGTCTACTTTCTGGTGAGTTCATGTTTTTCTGTATTCTCTGTATTTGCACCGTAGCTTGTGTATAAATGCTGAAGCTGTTAGATGATATGCTGAAGTTTGTTTTGCTAAATGAGTCATTAAGTCGTTTCCTTTTAAAAGACGGTGAAGTTTCGCTATCACAAATAATAAAATGCATCAATATTCAAAGAAATGGTTGTATTTGAATTAATGTATGCATTGACACTATGACAATAGCAAAAACGATTTCCTTTATTTCCACTTGTAGCTCTGAGTGTGGTGGGGATGATGATTCTCAACCTATATGGCCGTGTTGGTGGAAGTGTGACATTCAAATGCTCAGACTGGGACGTCTGGACTGATGTAACATCTTATGTTAAGTACTTTTGTGTCAGTCCATGCACATATGACAAACATATCATCATCAAAGCAGCATTTGGAAAGACTACAAATAAGAACAGAATAGAGTTAACTAACAGAGCAGAAGGTTTATTTGTGACCTTCACTAATCTCCAAAAGTCAGACTCTAAGACATATTATTGTGGAGTGGAGAGAACTGGTCTTCCTGATTCATATATAAAGGTGTATCTTCAAGTTACAGATGGTAAGTTTATGCTCTTCAATTAAAAAAATACCACTCTTTTGTCAAAAAGTAATAGCTGTTCAAATTGTTGATGAATTAATACTGTGTCTGTTATTTTCAGCTGTGTCTTCCAGTCCCAAGACAACTCCGAAAACAGTCGTTGTTTCCCCTCTCTCATTTGTAGTTACAAGCAGCTCCAGTATGTCAAAAAGAAAAAAATACCACTCCTTTGTCAAAAAGTAAGAACTGTGTTGATGGATTAATATATACACTGTCTGTTATTTTCAGCTTCCAGTCCCAAGACAACTCCAACAACAGTCATCAACAGCTCCACTATGTCTTCAAGCAGCTCAGATATTATTACTGAGATGTCTACGTCATACACGACCCTCAATACAACAACACCTTCTGCATCGGCAACTCAAGGAGCTGGTATGAAGTGCATCTGAATTTGATATAGTTTAAAAAATATCTCCACTGCTACTGCAGTATGATCATCAAGCTGTTGAGACATTAAATGAAAAATATGCAGGTATGTCATGAATGAAAAATGTATTTAACAAAAGTAAAAATAAGTCCTCGACAGAGTTACACATTCTAACTATATTAGTTATACTCAACTGACATTTAAAACAAAGTAAGGCAGACTGTAATCAAATCACTTTTTGATGTTAAATGAAAAGCAAAATGCTTAAATTTTTTTATATAATGATCAAATGACCCCATGTTTAAAAACCCATCCATTGCCAAAAGCATCTCTTTACTAACCATGTGCTTGCCCTTAAATATTGATACCTTAGATTTTAATTTCATGTCGTTGTATTAGTATTCACTTACCTAGACTTTTACCTGTAAGAGGATGTGAAGAGCGAGCTGCAGCTAAAAGTGTGATGAATCTGTTAATCTTTCTCCTTTTCTCTCTTTTGCCAGGATATGTGCCCTATTTGATTTCAGGTTTGATTTTTATAATAACCGTAGTGATGGTCGGACTGATTCTTACCAGGAAGATAATGAAGAAACAACAAAGTAAGACACACAAACTAACTGTGTACAGTGGTGGTTCATGGTATAGATATTAAATACCCCCCCAAAAAACACGGTTCTAAATCTGTGATGATAATACAGGATGTGCAATAATAAGACTTTTAAAGGTCAGTTCTTCTATAAGTGCTTGAAGAAACCAGGGATAGAGATTAGAATAACGGAAAACATGGTTTTGTTGTAATTTATGGTCAAACATTTCACTTTATATTTCACTCCAGTTGATGATAACATTGCCCATTCGAATACGTACAATGAAATCTTTTTGAAGGTAGCTGAGTGAGAGTTTACCTACGACACCAAAACATCCAGGACCGCGACTGTACTGTATATCCTCTGTTACATCATCCAATAACTTATGGTGGCCAGTCAGATAAACAAATGTATGTTTTTCAGCTGTTGTTAGCACCCCACAAGAAGACACAAGAGAGGTGAGTTTTCAATCTTAAACCATCTGTAGAGCAAAGACATGCTAAAATACTGCATAGACTCACCTGCCACTTTATTAGGTACACCTGTTCAACATCTCTTTAACGCTAATATCTAGTCAGCCAATCATGTGGCAGCAACTCAATGCATTTAGGTATGTAGACATTGTCAAGACAGCCTGCTAAAGTTCATACTAAGCATCAGAATGAAGAAGATAGGTGATTTAAGTGACTTTGAACATGGCATGTTTGTTGGTGCATGACAGGCTGGTTTGAGTATTTCAGAAACTGCTGATCTACTTGGATTTTCACACACAACCATCTCAAGGGGTTTACAGAGAATGGTCCGATAAAGAGAAAACATCCATCAAGCGGCAGTTCTCTGGGTGTAAGTGGGGCAAAATGACCAAACTGGTTCAAGCTGATAAAAAGGCAACAGTAACTAAAAATTTAAAATTTTGCGAGAAATTTTGACAGTGTGCCTGGTGCTTGGTGTGCATCGCACATCCTGAGCTCCCTGTTAGGATAGAGCTACTCTATAAGGCTTTTATTTTGAAAACTAGGTCCATCCCTAGTTTCCTGTTAACATACAGTGAGAGTTGGAGGCTTTTTATTTTTCAAAAACAAGCCACATCCTGAACTTCCTGTTAAGACAATTACTCTATGGGGCTTTTATTTTGAAAAAAAAAAACTTCATCCTGAGCTTCCTATTGAGATACATTTACTCTATGGGCTTTTATTTTGAAGAGGTAGGGGGCTGGGGCTGGGGAAATAGACAGAATCAGACTTACTGATGTCCATAGGGAGGTTATTCCATAGGAATGGAGATGATAGGAAAAGGCCCCTTGTCCTGCTGACTTATTTTTCACTCTGGGGACAGTCAGGGGCCCTAATATACTAAAATGCATATATTTCAGAGGAGATGTCTCTGAATTTGAGATTCATAGTTCACACAGTGCGTGTGTGTGTTTTTGACCATCTCTCAAAATGTAAAACCTTAACCTGCAGCGGTTACATTTTTTAAATGTCTTTACTTTCTGTTTTGTTAATTTGATTTTCCTTCAATTTAAATGTTGTGTAAATCATGTTTAGCTAATAAATGTGATGTGCAATGTGGTGATTTGGTGAAATATCTGACCCTTTGTACCCAGATAAAACATTTACTACTGATCTTACTAGAATGAAGAAAAAAAGCTATAGTCACTATCTGTATCTTAAGATAAGATAAATAGAAGATAAGGCAATAGAAGATAAGACTTAATTGATTCACATATCTTCATATAAATATGGATTCAGACTACAATATTAAAATTACTAAACACATTGTGTAATACTAAATTAAGTTTTAAAAGTCTTCACAGCCTTAACAGAGGTATATGGGCTTTTTAGTCATGTTGTATCTGTATTCATGATAGCTTGAGTCCTGCAGAGGACAAAATAACCTGCTCCTGATGACACTTGAGCTTGTGGTTTCATCTGCTGTATAAGGTATCATTTCCACATATACTTGTGGTCTTACCAGTACTTCTCTTTTCCACTTTGTCTTTTAGCTACTCATCTTATGCCATTTAAGGTGACTTTCCAAATGTGTGCCTTTTGTAGACCCTGCACCAATGCAGACTTTCAGTTTCAATTACATTCTAATAAAATACATTTTCTTTTACTCTGTTTAATGTGGGACCAGTCTAATAACATACTGTAAATCAAACATGTTGTGTTCCCACAGAGTGCAAGTCCTGATGAAGTCTACCAATCACACCACCCGTTGACGATGGATAATGACCAAGTCTACAGCACGCTCACAGCCACCAAAAGGGTATGACACTCCACACAGCCATGTCACAGCTCTTGATGATCACTGCAGCAGGAACTATTGAATCACTATTATATGGAAGAAAGTTCAAAGAATAAAAAAAAAAAAACACTCTCTCCTGCAGCTACTTACCTTATTGCCATTTTAGGTAACTTTGCAAATGTGTTTCTTTTGTAGACATGTTGCACCAATGCATTGTCTTTCAGTTTCAATTACATTCTATTAAAATGCACTTTATTTTACTCTGTTTAATTTGGGACTATTTTAATAACATAAATCAAACATGTTGTGTTCCCACAGAGTGCAGGTCCTGATGAAGTCTACCAATCACTCCACCCATTGACGATGGATAATGACCAAGTCAAGAGCAATCTCACACCCACCCAAAGGGTATGACACTCCACACAGCCATGTCACAGCTCTGAATGATCACTGCACTACAATATGTTGCACACATACATTGTCTGTCAGTTAAATATATTTCTGATTCTGAACATTGAGCCAATGTTATGTCAGTGCAAGTCCTGATGGAGTGTATCACACACTCCACCCTCCAACCGATCACATGAGAAGGCGTATAAATAGCATAACATTTCCATGTGACATGACTATGCATTTTAAGCTTTTCGCGTGTGATTTACACGCCACGTTGTAGCGTGAAACGGTCATGGTTATGTTTAGGCAACAAAACCAATCAGTTAGGTTTAAGAAAAATATCATAGTTGGGTTTAAAATACGTATGTAAACTAAGTAAAATATGTACGTAAACAATGTAGCCTATGTATGGAAAACACATCACAAACGTCACGTCAACATAATGTAACAACACTTGGGACACCAACACCAGTCTTTAACACCAACCTCCAGGTTGAAAGTCCTATGTTTACTGGACTCATCCACCTCCTCTTCCACCCACCATAAACAGTCTCTATCACTTTTTATACTACATAAACAATGTTACTCTGAAAGTAGCATATTCACGCGAATGCATTTGCATTGCAGTCAGTACAGACATGACGGACACGCCAAAAGCAACAAAGGTGTTGTTATTACACGCAAAGTTACTCATAAATTTCTGTGTCATTCATACACCATTTGGTGACACCAGTCTTATTCATCCACACAGATATGTCACAATTTTGATTGATTTATTAATTTGGCTGAGTAGTCTAAACTGTCCAACATTATTGATCTGATGAATGTCACTGAATGTGTATCCACACATTTCCACATGATATTCTCTTTCTATTCCCAACTTTAAACTTTTCTCTTTTTTCCCAGAATGCTGCTCTGGAGTCGATGTCAGTGGATACAAGCAGTGGCCTATAGATTCGGATTCATTCAAATTATCACACAAGTATGCATGCATGTTTTGTACTTGCATTGCAAGTTATGTGGACAAAATCTGTTAAAACGGTCACATTATGGGCTCATCTCACACTTGGGGAAAAAGAGTTGGTCCCTACGAAGTAATTGATTACTTTTTAGGATTAAGAAATGGTATTCTGAATTAAATTAGGCTTGGGGGTGTGTAATGTTTTTCACAAAGTGGTTAGATCATTTTAAATCCATTACTTACTTGTATGAAAGTGATTATTTTTACTTTCATAACACAGTGATAATGCTATAGAGTGTAGCCAGAATACTTTGTCTCATGTTTTTATATTTGCTTTGAATTTGCACAATATAGCACACTTAGTTTTGTACCACTGTGGATTTTAGTGTCAAATTCACACCCATCCACATTGTTTAAGTTTAAATATTGCACTCTACTTTCTGTTCAAAGTCTGAATAGAAAATGTTTTCCTGTTTTATGTGTATGATTTGCTGTTTTGTATGTACTAATATAGTCGTACACATTGTACACATATGCTCTGTGTGCCAGTGTGTTCAAGAAAAGGGAGGAGCTGTTAACGTTGAAAGGGTAAGAAGAAGAAGAGGAAGTGGAGGGCAACTGTAAAGACTGTGGTTAGATTGACCTGATGCCCACACTTGCTCTTTGGTTCTTTGATCCGCATTTTCGCCATGATACAAATTTCTGCTTACATTTGTCTACTTTCTGGTGAGTGTATGTTTTTTCTGTATTCGCTGTATTGCACTGTAGCTTGTGTATAAATGCTGTAGCTGTTAGATGATATGCTTTTTGTTGATTTGCTAAGTGAGTCATTTAGTCATTTACTTTTTGAAAGAAAGTGAAGTTTTGCCATCAAATAATAAAATGCATCAAAATTCAAAGAAATGTGTGTATTTTAATTTATTTATACACTGACACTATGACAATAACAAAAACTATTTCCTTTATTTATATTTGTAGCTCTGAGTGTTGTGGAGATGAAGATTCTCAACATAAAAGGCCGTGTTGGGGAAAGTGTGACATTCAAATGCTCAGACTGGGACGTCTGGAGTGATGTAACATTTCATGTTAAGTACTTTTGTCACAGTCCATGCACAAATAAAAAACATATCATCATCGAAGCAGCATTTGGAAAGACTGCAAATAACAACAGAATAGAGTTAACTAACACAGGAAAAGGTTTATCTGTGACCTTCACTAATCTCCAAAAGTCAGACTCTAAGACATATTATTGTGGAGTGGAGAGAACTGGCTTCAATTCACTTATAAAGGTGAATCTTCATGTTACAGATGGTAAGTTTATGCTCTTCAATTAAAAAAATACCACTCCTTTGTCAAAAAGTAATAACTGTTCAAATTGTTGATAAATTAATACTGTGTCTGTTATTTTCAGCTGTGTCTTCCAGTCCCGAGACAACTCCGAAAACAGTCCTTGCTGTTTCCCCTCTCTCATTTGCAGTTACAAGCAGCTCCAGTATGTCTTCACACAGCTCCGATATTATTACTGAGATGTCTACGTCATACATGACCCTCAATACAACGACACCTTCTGCATCAGCAACTCAAGCAGCTGGTAATAAGTGCATTTGAATTTGATACGTATGTTTCACTTGCAGATTATGAATAATATCTCCACTGCTACTGCAGTATGATCATCAAGCTGTTGAGACATTAAATGAAAAATATGCAGTTAAGTGATGAATGAAAAATGTATTTAACTAAAGTAAAAAAAGTCCTCAACAGGGTTGCACATTCTTACTATATTAGTTATACTTCAATGAAAAGAAAGATGTCTAAATTTTTTTATATAATGATCAAATAAACCCATATTTAAAACCCATCCATTGCCAAAAGCATCTCTTTACTAACCATGTGCTTGCCCTTAAATATTGATACCTTAGATTTTAATTTCATGTCGTTGTATTAGTGTTCACTTACCTAGACTTTTACCTGTAAGAGGATGTGAAGGGCGAGCTGCAGCTAAAAGTGTGATGAATCTGTTAATCTTTCTCCTTTTCTCTCTTTTGCCAGGATATGTGCCCTATTTGATTGCAGGTTTGATTTTTATAATAACCGTAGTGATGGGCGGACTGATTCTTACCAGGAATATAATGAAGAAACAACAGAGTAAGACACACAAACCAACTGTGTACAGTGGCGGTTCATGGTATAGATATTAAATATTTGCCCCCCCAAAACACGGTTCTAAATCTAAATAAGTAATGATATACAGGATGTGCAATAATAGTACTTTTAAGGTCAGTTCTTCTATAAGTTCTTTAAAGAAACCAGGAATAGAGATTAGAATAGTGGACAACATGGTTTTCTTGTAGATTATGGTCAAACATTTCACTTTATATTTCACTCCAGTTGATGATAACATTGCCCATTCAAATACGTGCAATGAAATCTTTGTGAAGGGAGCTGAGTGAGAGTTTACTTAGGACACCAAAACATCCAGCACCGCCACTGTACTGTATATCATCTGTTACATCATCCAATGACTTATTGTGGCCAGTCAGATAAACAAATGTATGTTTTTCAGCTGTTGTCAGCACCCCACAAGAAGATACAAGAGAGGTGAGTTTTCAATTTTAAACCATCTGTAGAGCAAAGACATGCTAAAATACTGCATAGACTCACCTGCCACTTTATTAGGTACACCTGTTCAACATCTCTTTAATGCTAATATCTAGTCAGCCAATCATGTGGCAGCAACTCAATGCATTTAGGTATGTAGACATGGTCAAGACAGCCTGCTGAAGTTCACACTAAGCATCAGAATGAAGAAGATAGGTGATTTAAGTGACTTTGAACATGGCATGTTTGTTGGTGCCTGACAGGCTGGTTTGAGTATTTCAGAAACTGCTGATCTACTTGGATTTTCACACACAACCATCTCAAGGGGTTTACAAAGAATGGTCCGATAAAGAGAAAACATCCATCAAGCGGCAGTTCTCTGGGTGTAAGTGGGGCAAAATGACCAAACTGGTTCGAGCTGATAAAAAGGCAACAGTAACTCAAACTTTAAAATTTTGCGAGAAGTTTTGACAGTGTGCCTGGTGCTTGGTGTGCATCCCACATCCTGAGATTCCTGTTAGGATAGAGCTACTCCATAGGGCTTTTATTTTGAAAACCAGGTCCATCCCTAGTTTCCTGTTAACATACAGTGAGAGTTGGAGGCTTTTTATTTTTCAAAAACAAGCCACATCCTGAACTTCCTGTTAAGACAGTTACTCTATGGGCTTTTATTTTGAAAAAAAAAAACCTTCATCCTGAGCTTCCTGTTGAGATAAATTTACTCTATGGGCTTTTATTTTGAAGAGGTAGGGGGCTGGGGCTGGGGAAATAGACAGAATCAGACTTACTGATGTCCATATGGAGGTTATTCCATAGGAATGGAGATGATAGGAAAAGGCCCTTTGTCCTGCTGACTTATTTTTCACTCTGGGGACAGTCAGGGGCCCTAATATGCTCACATATATAGAGTTATTGTACAGTATTTGTGGCACTTGTCATCGAAAATACTTTCACAGCTCAAAAACTGAAAGTTATATCGAGAAACCTGTTTTATGAACGGCATTAGGCTTCACTGAAGACGCTGATATATAATGTTTACATACATGAAAATGCATATATTTGAGAGGAGATGTCTCTGTATTTGAGATTCATAGTTCACACAGTGCGTGTGTGTGTTTTTGACCATCTCTCAAAATGTAAAACCTTAACCTGCAGCGGTTACATTTTTTAAATGTCTTCACTTTCTGTTTTGTTAATTTGATTTTCCTTCAATTTAAATGTTGTGTAAATCATGTTTAGCTAATAAATGTGATGTGCAATGTGGTGATTTGGTGAAATATCTGACCCTTTGTACCCAGATAAAACATTTACTACTGATCTTACTAGAATGAAGAAAAAAAAGCTATAGTCACTATCTGTATCTTAAGATAAGATAAATATAAGATAAGGCAATGAGACTTAATTGATTCACATATCTTCATATAAATATGGATTCAGACTACAATATTATAATTAATAAACCCATTCTGTAATACTAAATTAAGTTTTAAAAGTCTTCACAGCCTTAACAGAGGTATATGGGCTTTTTAGTCATGTAGTATCTGTATTCATGATATCTTGAGCCCTGCAGAGGACAAAATAACCTGTTCCTGATGAAACTTGAGCTTGTGGTTTCATCTGCTGTATAAGGTATCATTTCCACATATACTTGTGGTCTTACCAGTACTTCTCTTTTCCACTTTGACTTGTAGCTACTCATCTTATGCCATTTAAGGTGACTTTCTAAATGTGTGCCTTTTGTAGACATGTTGCACCAATGCAGACTTTCAGTTTCAATTAAATTCTAATAAAATACATTTACTTTTACTCTGTTTAATGTGGGACCAGTCTAATAACATACTGTAAATCAAACATTTGCGTTCCCACAGAGTGCAGGTCCTGATGAAGTCTACCAATCACTCCACCCATTGACGATGGATAATGACCAAGTCTACAGCATGCTCACACCCACCCAAAGGGTATGACACTCCACACAGCCATGTCACAGCTCTGGATGATCACTGCAGCAGGAACTATTGAATCACTATTATATGGAAGAAAGTTGAAAGGATAAAAAAAGAAAACACTCTCTCCTGCAGCTACTTACCTTATTGCCATTTTAGGTCACTTTTCAAACGTGTTTCTTTTGTAGACATGTTGCACCAATGCATTGTCTTTCAGTTTCAATTACATTCTATTAAAATGCACTTTATTTTACTCTGTTTAATTTGGGACTATTTTAATAACATAAATCAAACATGTTGTGTTCCCACAGAGTGCAGGTCCTGATGAAGTCTACCCATCACTCCACCCATTGGCGATGGATAATGACCAAGTCCACAGCAATCTCACACCCACCCAAAGGGTATGACACTCCACACAGCCATGTCACAGCTCTGAATGATCACTGCACTACAGTATGTTGCACACATACATTGTCTGTCAGTTAAATATATTTCTGATTTTATATAATTTGATAGTCTGATAACATACAGCCAATGTAATGTCAGTGCAAGTCCTGATGGAGTGTATCAAACACTCCATCCTCCAACCCAATCTCATGGGAAGGCGTATAAATAGCATAATATTTCCATTTTTCATGATTACGCATTTTAGGCTTTTTCACGTGTGATTTAAACGCCACGTTGTTAGCGTGAAACGGTTATGATTAGGCAACAAAACCAATTAGATAGCTTTAAGGAAAACATCATAGTTGGGCTTAAAATAAGTACGTAAACAAAGTAAAATAAGTACAGAAAAAACATCAAAAACATCACTAATGTTACTTCAAAATAACGTAACAACACTTGGGACACAAACACTGGTCTCCTGATTGAAAGTCCTCTGTTTGTTGGACCCATCCACCTTCTTTCCCATCCATCATTAGAAGATTATCTTATTTTTTATTCTACATCACTAGCTCTGAGTGTAGCATATTCACATGGATGTGTTTGCATTGCAGTCCGTACAGACTACATGGCATAATTTTGATTTATTTATTAATTTGGCTGAGTAGTCTAAACTGTCCCACATTATTATTGATCTGATGAATGTCACTGAATGTGTATCCACACATTTCCACATGATATTCTCTTTCTATTCCCAACTTTAAACTTTTCTCTATTTTCCCAGAATGCTGCTCTGGAGTCGATGTCAGTGGATACAAGCTGTGACCCAAAGATTTTGAAGTAAATGGGCCAACAATAACAAGTATACATGCATGTTTTGTACTTGCATTGCAAGTTATTTAGACAAAATCTGTTAAAACGGTTACATTATGGGCTCATCTCACACTTGGGGACAAAGAATTGGTCCCTACAAAGTAATTGACTACATTTTAGGATTAAGAACTGATATTCTGAATTAAATTAGGCTTGGGGTGTGTAATGTTTTTCACAAAGTGGTTAGATTCATTTTAAATCCATTACTTACTTGTATAAAAGTTATTCTTTTTACATAATAACAAAGTGATAATGCTAAAAGACTGCAGCTAAAATACTTTGTCTCATGCTTTTATATTTGCTTTGAATTTGCACAATATAGCACACTTAGTTTTGTGCCACTGTGGTTTTTATATAAGTGTCAAATTCACACTGATCCACATTCTTTAAGTTTAAGTATTGCCCTTTGCTTTCTGTTTAAATTCTGAATAAAGAATGTTTTCCTGTTTTATGTGTATGGTTTGCTGTTTTGTATGCACGAAAGTAGTCTCACATATTATGCTCAGTGTGAGCGTGTGAGTGTAGGTGTGAGAGTGTGTTCAAGGAAAGGGAGGAGCTTCTATCTTTGAAAGCGTGACAGGAAAACGAAGTGGAGGGGAAATGTAAAGACTGTGGTTGGATTCACCTGATGGCCACACTTGCTCTTTTGTTCTTTGATCGTCATTTTCGCCATGATAAAAATCTATGCTTACATTTGTCTGCTTTCTGGTGAATTCATGTTTTTCTGTATTCTCTGTATTTGCACTGTAACTTGTGTATAAATGCTGTAGCGGTTAGATGATTTTTTTGTTTGTTTTGCTAAAAGAGTCATTTAGTTGTTTCCTTTTTGAAAGAAAGTGAAGTTTTTCCATCAAATAATAAAATTCATCAATATTCAAAGAAATGTTTATATTTGAATTAATTTATACATTGACACTATGACAATAGCAAAAACTATTTCATTTTTTCCACTTGTAGCTCTGAGTGTTGTGGAGATGGAGCCCCTCAACATAAATGGCCGTGTTGGGGAAAGTGTGACATTCAAATGCTCAGAATGGGGCGTCTGGACTGGGGAAAGATTTAATGTTAAGTACTTTTGTGACAGTCCATGCACAGATGACAAGCACATCATCATCAAAGCAGCATTTGGAAGGACTAGAAATAAAGACAGAATAAGGTTAACTAACATAGCAGAAGGTTTATTTGTGACCTTCACTAATCTCCAAAAGTCAGACTCTAAGACATATTATTGTGGAGTGAAGAGAACTGGCTTTGATTTATATGTGAAGGTGAATCTTCAAGTTACAGATGGTAAGTTTATGCTCTTCAATTAAAACAAATACCACTCTTTTGTCAAAAAGTACAAATTGATAGATTAATATATACATTGTCTGTTATTTTCAGCTGTGTCTTCCAGTCCCAAAACAACTCCAAGAACAGTCAACAACAGCTCCACTATGTCTTCAAGCAGCTCAGATATTATTACTGATACGTCTACGTCATACACGACCCTCAATACAACAACACCTTCTGCATCAGCAACTCAAGGAGCCGGTATGTCGTGCAGTCATCTGAATTTGTTACATAAGTTTCACTTTTAACTGAAATTGAAATGCAGATTATAAATAATATCTCCACTGCTACTGCAGTTTGATTATCAAGCTGTTGAGACATTAAATGAAAAATATGCAGTTAAGTGATGAATGAAAAATGTATTTAACCAAAGTAAAAAGACGTCCTCAACAGAGTTACACATACTAACTAAATTATATTAGTTATACTTAACTGACATTTAAAACAAGGCAAGGCAGACTGTAATCAAATCACTTTTTGGTGTTAAATGAAAAGCAAAATGCCTCAAATTGTTTTGATATAATGATCAAATGACCCCATATTTAAAAACCCATCCATTGCCAAAAGCATCTCTTTATTAACCATGTGCTTGCCCTTAAATCTTGATACCTTAATATTTGAATTTAATGTCGTTGTATTAGTATTCACTTACATTACCTAGACTTTTACCTGTAAGAGCATGTGAAGAGCGAGCTGCAGCTAAAAATGTGATGAATCTGTTAATCTTTCTCCTTTTCTCTCTTTTACCAGGATATGTGCCCTATTTGATTGCAGGTTTGATTTTTATAATAAAAGTAGTGATGGTCGGACTGATTCTTACCAGGAAGATAATGAAGAAACAACAGAGTAAGACACACAAACCAACTGTGTACAGTGGCGGTTCATGATCTCATCTCATCTCATCTTCAGCCGCTTATCCGAGGTCGGGTTGCGAGGGCAACAGCTCCAGCAGGGGACCCCAAACTTCCCTTTCCCGGGCCACATTGACCAGCTCCGACTGGGGGATCCCGAGGCGTTCCCAGGCCAGTGTGGAGATATAATCTCTCCACCTAGTCCTGGGTCTTCCCGTGGCCTCCTCCCAGCTGGTCGTGCCTGGAACACCTCCCTAGGGAGGCGCCCATGGGGACGTCCTCACTAGATGCCCGAACCACCTCAGCTGGCTCCTTTCAACGCAAAGGAGTAACAGCTCTACTCCGAGTCCTTCACAGATGACTGAGCTTCTCACCCTATCTCTAAGGGAGACACCAGCCACCCTCCTGAGAAAACCTATTTCGGCCGCTTGTACTTGTACAATCTAGTTCTTTCGGTCATAACAAGAGTTGGTCCCAACAAATTAATTGACTACATTTTAGGATTAAGAAATGAGATTTTGACTTTTATTAGGCTTGGGGGTGTGTGATGTTTTTCACAAAGTGTTTAGATTCATTTTAAATCCATTACTTACTTGTATGAAAGTTATTCTTTTTACTTTCATAACACAGTGATAATGCTAAAAGAGTACAGCCAAAATACTTTGTCTCATGCTTTTATATTTGCTTTGAGTTTAAATATTGCACTTTGCTTTCTGTTCAAATTCTGAATAAAGAATGTTTTCCTGTTTTATGTGTATGGTTTGCTGTTTTGTCTGCACTAACATAGTCTCACACATTGTACACGTATGCTCTGTGTGTGAGTGTATTCAAAGGAGAGGGTGGAGCTGCTAACTTTGAAAGGGTAAGAAAAAGAGGAAGTGGAGGGGAAATGTAAAGACAGTGGTTGGACCTACCTGATGGCCACACTTGCTCTTTAGTTCTCTGATCGTCATTTTCGCCATGATAAAAATCTATGCTTACATTTGTCTACTTTCTGGTGAGTTCATGTTTTTTCTGTATTCTCTGTATTTGCACTGTAGTTTGTGTATAAATGCTGTAGCTGTTAGATGATATGCTTTTTGTTTGTTTTGCTAAATGAGTCATTTAGTCGTTTCCTGTTTGAAGGACGGTGAAGTTTTGCTATCACAAATAATAAAATGCATCAATATTCAAAGAAATGTGTGTATTTGAATTCATTTATACATTTACACTATGACAATAACAAAAACTATTTCCTTTATTTCCACTTGTAGCTCTGAGTGTTGTGGAGATGAAGATGAAGATTCTCAACAGAAATGGCCGTGTTGGTGGAAGTGTGACATTCATATGCTCAGAATGGGGCGCTTGGACTGATGTAACATCTTATGTTAAGTACTTTTGTGTCAGTCCATGCACAGAAGACACACATATCATAGTCAAAGCAGCATTTGGAAAGACTACAAATAACAACAGAATAAAGTTAACTAACACAGGAAAAGGTTTATCTGTGACCTTCACTAATCTCCAAAAGTCAGACTCTAAGACATATTATTGTGGACTGGAGAGATATGGTCGTGATTCATATGTAAAGGTGAATCTTCAAGTTACAGATGGTAAGTTTATGCTCTTCAATTAAAAAAATACCACTCTTTTGTCAAAATGTAATAACTGTTCAAATTGTTGATAAATTAATACTGTGTCTGTTATTTTCAGCTGTGTCTTCCAGTCCCAAGACAACTCCGAAAACAGTCGTTGTTGTTTCCCCTCTCTCATTTGCAGTTACAAGCAGCTCCAGTATGTCTTCACACAGCTCCGATATTATTACTGAGATGTCTACATCATACACGACACTCAATACAACGACACCTACTGCATCAGCAACTCAAGGAGCTGGTATGAAGTGCACTCATCTGAACTTCCATATATATTACTTATTTAAATATATGTACTGTATATTTCAGTGTTAATTGAAGTTGCAGTTTGTTGTATTAATTGTATTAACACCTTAATTTGGATACTTGGAATGATTCAGTCCCATTTTGATCTTTTAACATTTTTTTCAATTTTTTGTACATTCAGGTTTTTCCGAAAGTATTTTTTATCTTAAAGTATTTATTTAGTATTTATAGTAAAGAGGATATGAGGCTGTGCTCAGTACGATAAATGTTTTTTTTTTTTTTTCATCTGTCTTCCTCTTTCTCTGTCTTTGTCCAGGAAGTGTACCATATTTAGTTATAGGTGTCATCGTTGTAATAACCATACTGATGGTCTTCCTGAAGATTATGAGCAAGATGATGAAGACACAACGGAGTAAGACCCACAAACCAACACACACACGTTGCATATACAATATGTGGCTACATCAGTAAAGCCTCAACCAGACATTCACATATGTTGTCCTATATGTTTACAGAAGTTGTGTCAAGTGCTGATACGCCACAAGAAGACGCACGAGGGGTGAGTTTTCTTTCATTTTTGAATCCATGTGGAGGGCGGATGGTTTCTGTTGGCTATCACACAGAAACAGCTTGCTTGAAGTACTTTTCTCTTACAGCTCTGGCATTCTTTTCTCAATTCTTACTTTAATGCCGTTCAGGACACCTTTACGATGCTGAGCTAAACACAAAGAACAGCTAGAATATCAGCTCTTTGGAAACCTTTTCAAATAGGGTTCTTGGTACCAAACAACAACAATACTGTTTCCCTACAGTAGCATGAAGACAGAAGCTACTAGTGGACAACATCTTTTCAACTGGGGGCTCATCATGCACCTTTAAGGCTAATTTAGGAGGACTCCCCCAACCCCAGCAGCCATTAGCCATCCCTTTTAGCAGGTCAGAGTCATCAGACTTGAGGCTACAGTAGGCTATCCCAAACTAAATTAGAGGAGATTTTGCTAAAGAATATGTTGTCAAATTATCTCAAGGAATTATTACAAAAGAAAGATGCTGTGGGATAATTATCTGAAGGCTTGCATTATCAATCTGACACAAAGCTTGACATAAAATCCCTTAGTTGCACACAAACAGCAGTCTTGGAAATTATAATGTGCATAAACAGCACGCATGACGGAAAGTGACGTGCAAAGAAATGAGAGGACCAGTTTGAAAGCCCAAGTTTGTCACTGGTCTGCCATTTTAAGCCAACTTTGTGGTGACAAACCTGGAAATTGCACGAAACTGTACACTATAATATTTAATTGCCATGGCGATGACGCACAGCTGCATCCTTCTATTGATCTCGGCGAGACTGTCCATATTGATAACCCACGCAATCTTTCTGACATTCAGAACTGGATGTCACTAAATTACCCACAGCTAAATTCAGACAGTCATCGGTATCGGCCCAGACGCTGCAGGTCAGAGTAAAACTTCTCTCCAATATCTCTTCAGAAACATCTTCAATAAGAAGATGGCATCAAGGGTGTGTAATTAGAGTGGCCGTGCTTTTACTTGAAACTTTCTAAAGCTCAGGAATGACTCTAATAAGAGATCAGACTTGCACCGTCAACAACAAGTTGCTTTTAATTTGTTGTGTGTGATTTATTTTAACAACATAACATTTTAGTTTTTTATTCTGTCCTAATTTTAGTTGTGTTAAGGATGTTTTACAATTTGATTGACTGCTTAGCACTTTTATGTGCGTGCCACCTTGTTTCAGTTTTGTTTAAAGGGGACTTATTATGCTTTTTCCCTTTCCTTTAGTGTGTTATATAGATGTTTGTGCATGTAAAAGGACTGCAAAGTTACAAAGCCCAAAGTCCAAGTCAAAGGGAGTTACTCTCCCCCAACAGAAACCCTGCTCCTGAACTGCCTGAAACACCTCGCTTGAAATTCTGCATTTTCTTCCGTAACGTGGTGATGTCAACAAGTAACACTTTTGCATAACTGTTAGTTTGGCACACCCTCAAACAAAGCTAGTTAGAGCGGAGCTGCAGCACAGTCCGAAGAGTTTGGTTCGGTTGACCAATCACAACAGTGGGCCAGCTGACCAATCAGAGCAGACTGGGCTTTTCAAGGGGGGGGTTGGGGGGTCAAACAGAGCGTTTCAGACAGAGGTTTAAAAGAGGTGCTGCAGCACAGCTGGTATTAGGAAAGTGAAGCGTTTTTTTTTTACATCAAAGCATGTAAACATGTTCTAGTAGAAACCCAAAATACAAGTATGAACCTGAATATAAGCATAATAGGTCCTCTTTAACTTGAGTTTAACTGATTTTTTTCTCTCTCTTTTCTATTTCAAGGATGTTGAATATGATGAAATCAGACCCGAAGACCAGGCTGACCCAGACTGCCTCTACGCTAGTTATTCCTACCACCAAGACACCGAATTAGCAGCTCAGAGTGGTAACAGCTATTCGAATGATGTTTCTTTAAAATCAGCTTCCAGGTTTGAAGCTAATTCGAGGGGGGCGTGTGCAGAGAGCAGAGTGATTTACTCTGTTGCTCAACTACCCGAAGAGCAAATTGAACCCACTGTGCAATCCGAACCAAATCAATCGGAAAGCTACGAAAATGACCTTCTCTATTCGATGGCTCAGCTACCACAGGCAACCTGATGGAGACTCCTGTGGTCGAAATGCATAAAAAGGAACTTTCTTCAACATTTTGATTATGATTTTTGTTATGGAAATGTAGAGATAGGACAAGACATGAATGACAAGACATGCAAGAAAAGGAAAAAAAATTAACAAATTAACATCTGTACACATGGTCCAGCCTCTCCTTTAATATGTATCCCGGCACATTATCACTAAGTCTGATTATCATTGTCTGCTTTTTGACTCCATTACTTTATGAAATTGGCATCATGTATCCAGACAAAAGAGTGCACACAGACTCATTCTCACTGAAATGTTGCCCATAAAGCTCAGTGAACAAACTGAAATCTGTCTGCGACACCGCTGGTGATGTAGTCTGCAGAACAACGCTTGAAGTAAATACAAGAGATGTTTTGACACTGTATAGTCGACCTTGAAATATTGTTTTCTGAATCTAGTACTTTACATTTCTAGCTAGTTATACACAGCAACACATATTTCATTTTTTTTTCTGTCTACTTCCTTGTTTTAATGTGTCTTAGGCTGCTCTCGCTTGTACACAAACAGCCAAAGCACCAAAAGGAATGCTTGACAGTGGTTAATGCTTGCATAAGGCTCAACAGGAAATTGATGCAGCCATCTGGTAATAGCTGTGGTGTATCTGCCTTTGCTACTGTCATGTATGAAGCAGATCAGCAATGAAGCTTCTACTGTATTGGAACACTCAGAGGAAGACTTCCTTCCCCCAAAGCCACATTATACAGCCCACAACTGCTCTACTTTCACAACGCACACTGGACCTCTAAATACAAATCTATTACTATTCAAATGTGAGGCGCTGTCAGCCCACTTCTTTCTCTTTTTAATATCAATAATCCTCAGATGTATTCTAATGTAAATGTAAACTTATCTGTGTTTAAACTTTGACTTCTACATGAGTTAGTCAACTGGTATCTTTTCATTTCATTATTTAGTTCAGTCACTGAAGCGGAACTGACACTTAACATGACCTATTTGTGAACCCTTTGTTAACTTGCAGGATATCGCATAGATATATTACTCACGGTACACATGTGAAACTAAAAGTAATTCTTTGCTTTGTTTTTAATCGCTTTTTGTGAACACTTTGTTTTGCATATCTGTATGAAATATGTTATTGTTAAAAAAGATATTCAGAGAATTGTGAAGTTTGCGTCTTATATTGATGGAAATTTGGGTTTGAGTTGTACATTTAATAAATCAGAGAGTTGATCAGAGTTTTGTATCCTCAGTCATGTTTTGTTGAGCATTGTGCCATGGATGTATTAAGAGAACTGGATTCAGCGTTGGAGGCGTGGCCCCGTTCATTCCTATGAATGTTGCTCAGTGGCGCATGAAGCCAAAATGGCTCGACTTCCGAGTGGAAAAGTACCCGGATCTTCAGGTGATCTTCCGCATCCATTGGGCCCATAGAGCAGGCACAGTAGCGTCACGATCACATGGCTCGGTCACAGGGTCACAGTCGTCACGCTGTCGTCACGGATTGCTAACTCCGTCTCCCAGCCCTCGCTCCAGCCTCGGTCTGGGTCTCATTCACATGAACGGAGGAAGGGAAATAACTCTGGACTCAGCTATTAGTGCATTTTACAACTTTTAGGACCTAATGATTTAAATAAGGGCTATTCAAGTGTTCATACTGAGAATTTAATGTACCCCAAAAAAAATATCTGCTGAGTTACCGATGTCTCTTTCCCCATGTGAGTCTATTTTGGGCCCAATGGCGTCACGTGACGGACACGATAGTTGTAGTACCACCGTTTGGCCACTATGAAAAGTGGCATTAACGACCGGCGCTCTTCCTGGGGGTTTGCATTGTGCACATCAGTGAGGCCTACAGTCTGTAATGTAAACCGAGTTAAAGGAGCAGTATGTAGGTTCTGGCGGTATCTAGCGGTGAGGTTGCAGATTGCAACCAATGAAGCCTCTCCCATGTGGACGACGTAAAAATGGGAGCAAGTAATGCTATCGACTCCGGCCCAAGTGGTTCTGGGCTACTTGTTCTGTCTCCATCAGGATATTGTTTTCCTTTGGTTTGGTTTGTCTCCCCCCTTGCTGGCAGAGGTTTGTGCAGCATCAGTGTATGTATTTTATTTATCATGTGACCTTTGTACCATGTGACTCAGTCAGGAAGTCAATTGAGAGCAGGACAGCCTCATGTTTTTTTGTCTTGACTTACCTTTTTCAATTCACTTCAATCGTCGACATTCCATGCCTTTGACAGCATTCTCGGTATGTGAATGTTTACTGACATACTGTTCTTGCTTCTCTGTTGATTACTATTACGAAGTTCGATGTTCAACGTGATTATTTATTACATTGTGTTAAATTACCACTAATAAGCTTTTACGTTAGCTACAGCAACACAGTACTATAACCATTAGTTATACCCAGTTATATTTCCTTTTATTTCTTTAGACAATTGAGAACAATGAGTTGCAGTGAGTATAAGAGTGGACGCTGAAAGCAGGGAGTTACAGTTGACAAGCCTAGAGATGACAAGAGTCTGAGCCAGGAGACTCAAACTAATATGCAGGATCATGGACTCACAGGACACAGAACATGTTAACAGGATCACGCCAAGGTTTTTAGTAGATATGGTATATGCCTTGATTCAATTTGTGAAGTGCTGTTCAGGAGATCTTGAGGAGCAACTTGGCATTTTACAGACTGAGCTTTCGGTGGACAGATGACATCTACTTGTCAGATGTTATGTTGGATGAACCATTTGAGGTGCTGTCAAGGTCATATTTTCCATCTCAGTGGACATTAGAGATAATAGAACAGGTCTAGATCTTGTCTGATGCTCACAGGAGAGAGATGATCCAAAAACATCAGCTGTTCACGAGTCAGACCTATTAAAATTTCATTATAGTAAATACATCTGATGTAACAAACAAAAACATTCTTAGGCAGTGAAATGATAGAATAGTTTGGTAACACTTTATAATAACCATCATTTATAAATGGTAAACTGATAGTTAATTAAACTTAGTTATTTTACTGTTAACAATCAACAAAATGATGATTAATAATGTTTACTAATTATTAGTAATGCTATAATTTGTTATTCTAACAGTTTATTGTTGCACACATTGTAAAATTTTATTTCATTTTAAGATGTAATTTGTAAATTTTAAAGAAATTTATTTTTTATTTGGTGGGACTTTTTAAAGTTGCAACTGATGATTATAATACCTTGTTAAATGGTATATAAATGCTGTGTAAAGCGTCTATAAACAATATTTAGATAGATAGTTAACACTTTGTCAATGGTTAAAAATTTCTTAAAGGTTTAAAAATAATTTGGTAATCACTAACACATACTTAATGTAGTATACAAAATGTTATAATGTGTCCATAAATAAGCTGTTATTTAATAGTTGTAATTGTCTCTTATCAGCTATAATACAATATAGAATTTATAAAGTAGTTATTTCATATTACACAAACTAATGATAAAATAAGCATTACTAATAAATAGTGAACATTACAAATTATCATTTCATTGTCTGTTAACAGTAAAATAACTATTAACTAAGTTTAATTAACTTTCAATTTGCCATTTATACATGATGGTTATTATAAAGTGTTACCAATAGTTTTATGATGGTTTAATGATTTGACGTATAAATAGTTTTGTAATCCATGCACAGATTTCAGTGCAGATAGCTTGCAATCTAACCCACAGAACACATCTTGATCTTTATTTTATTTTATTGAATGTCAGTAAACATATATACTGACACGTCTGATTCTGAATTTGAAATTGTTAAAAGTCAGTCAGATAAACATCTACCACAGCGACGTGAGAGCTGTTGATGTTTACATATAGTGAATTCAACTTCAACTAATCCAGCCTTAAACATAGCTATTAGCTGTTTTTGCTACTGTAGTGTGAACTTAGGGACAAACTAAATCTAACTCTGTGTGAAGTTGCACATGGATTTTTTTTGGGGGGGGGGGTGCTCAGGAGATGTAGACTACATTCGCACTCATTAGCCAGAGAGAAGGCCGGGAACCCGTCCTGTGATGAGTAGAAGGCTCCTGCTCTGCTACCGTGCCAATTTGGGATGTTGCAGCCTCACTGCCAGTCAACATTATCCCTCAGAAATGTTCTTATCTTACCCTTCATCCTCCATACATTTAAAATTGGGACAAACACTTAGTACTATAGCCTTCATTAGATTTTTGTGGCAAGTGAAGCTCCCAAACATTTCTTTATTCATTGCCACATTGATTTAAAAATGGCACCTTGCTGCAATTTCCCACCCATATACAACCACCTGGCTGTGACCTAATAACAACTGTACTTACGTAATAATACAATCAATTCCATGACAAATGAGCAAACTCCATCCACAGATGAAGGCGAGAGGGTGTGGCTGAAAGCTCAGGAAAACTTCCGGCAGGTTGATCTTGGTTGTGTTCGAATAGTCCTTTTTGCTTAGGAAGGTTCCTAACGGAGTGAAATGACCCGGAAGTACCTCAGTAGCAGCCATTATAAGAGCTGTTCGAATTCACCAAATGTTGGAACGGTGCTTCAATGCTTCCTTTATTATCTCCTTTAGCATAGGATACACTGTACCATCTTTTACCAAAGGAAACGAGAGAATAACATCCCACAACTCCTTGCGGCCGCAGCATTTAAAGCGACGCACCATTTGGCCGTCCTGATAACAAACTATATTCTTATCTTGCATATTATTTTCATACAGTCATACACTAATTGGGATTCATGTTTAATATGAGTGGACAGTGACAACCATTTCGTTTCACTTTATTTTTAATTAATTATTTATTTCGAACATGTAAGAAATATCTAAGTAAAAAACAAAACAAGAATAACAAATAATATGAACAGTAAACAATCAATTAACAAATAATCAAGATAAATAAATATTACATGTCCCAAAAGAAGTTGGAAGAAGTTTATGATCCTACACCTTCTCCATAACTCGAACAATTAATTCAATATTTATCATATATTTCTTTGTTTATTTCAATTCCAACCTTGTTAATGAATTGATATTTTTCACGGGTTGTCCTCGTTAGGTCAGATGATCTTTATTATCTGTTGAAAGAGTGTTCCTGCAGCAGGAGGACCTGTGGTATCTCTCTTTCACACACCGTGGGTGAAGCAACCTGTCACTGAAAGATCTATTTAACAACACACGGAGGAAGGAGCGCCTTTTGTAGTCCATCTTCAGAACATTGTAGTTTCACCACGGCGGACCCGCGTCATTAACATTCGCCGCCGTCGCATCATAATTACGGAGCCTAGTGAGGGTGCAGTCGGATTCTCCTAACACCGCTGTTGTCTTTTCCTGAGTCCTCCTGAATCCTCCTTCTCATCTTTCCTTGACCTCATGACGTTTTCCATCGGGGTCAAGGAAAAGTGGTTAGGAAAAGACGTTAGGACGTAATTTTTTGACTTTTCGAACGCAACTCTTGTGCTAAGAATTGTTTTTTATCAAACTACTTGGTTAAGATTAGGATTGTGGTCATAGTGGTAGACATCACCTTCATGCTCAAAATAAATTAATATTGACTGTTGGCAGGAGACGGCACAAACTTATTAAAAACTAAAAAACTAAATATATCAAAGACATGCTTTGTATGGAAAACCACCATGCCTGATGTCTTCTGTAATGTTTTGTGCTGTCGTTATTGGCACCATGACAACCCTGAACATATACTCAAACATTTGAACAAATAACTGATGCTGTCATTTCTTGTTGAGGAAGTCTCAAAATAGGTGATCTGAGACACGTTTGAGCTTCACTTGGCACACAACAGAAGAAAAAATAAAGTCACAGCAAGAATCAAAGACATAAGTGCATTTCCATTTACCTGTCTTAATGCACATTTTCAATTTGCACATAAAAAAGTGTGAAATTACATCATCTCGTGACGCCCTCTTCTTCAGCAATGGTTTAATGGGACCCTGCTGCAGAATCAGCACCACTGTTTATCTCTTTTACTGGAAATTCTGTGGAAAATGAAATGGAAACTTGTATGGTATGGGAAAGTTACACTGTGTGACTGAAAATAGTTAGACAGCAGAAGTTTGACACATAATAATGGAATTCCCATAAGGGATATCAGTCAAGTTAAAGCACCATCATTTATTTGACAGTACATTTAGAGAACAAAAAGCCATTTATGCTATTAGTCGTCACATTAGTCATTGGTGATTGTGGCAATAGTTCCACTAAACCTTGCAGTTTGACACATTTAGCTAGATGGGCCAACTGCAACAATTATAGAAATGCACCCGTTAATAGACTGATGGCTTGATGGCTGGAAAAAAATTAGAGGAGTTTTGCAGCAAGTCATAAATGAATAGTCATGAAACAAATCAAGGAATGGATGAGGTCATTTATTTTTCTACCAATATAGGCTATGTCTTTTTCACTTCATGTTCTCTTTGTTGCAATTTGTCATGCAAAACCCACAAACCCACAAACGCGCACAAGCTACAGTAAAAGGCATGCTTGACAGCGGGTAGTGCAGGAACAGGAGCAGGAAATTGATGCAGCCATCCAATAATAGTTGTGGTGTATCTGCCTTTGCTACCATCATGTATCAAGTACCCAACTCATGACCATAAGTAAGGGATGGAACGTAGATGGACTGGTAAATCGAGAGCTTTGCCTTCCGGTTCAGCTCCCTCTTCATCACAACCGTCCGGTACAGCGCCCGCATAACTGCTGACGCCGCACCGAACTGCCTGTCCATCTCCCGCTCCATTTTACCCTCACTGGTGAACAAGACCCCGAGATACTTGAACTCCCTCGCTTGGGGCAGAAAGAATGAGATCGCGGATACAAGCAGCCAAAATGAGTTTCCTTCGTAGGGTGGCTGGGCTCAGCCTTAGAGATAGGGTGAGGAGCTCAGACATCCGGCGGGAGCTCGGAGTAGAGACGCTGCTCCTTCGTGTCGAAAGGGGCCAGCTGAGGTGGTTTGGGCATCTGATAAAGATGCCTCTTGGACGCCTCCCAACTGGTAAGAGGCCCCGGTGTAGTCCCAGAAAACGCTGGAGAAATATATATATATCTCGGTTGGCCTGGGAACGCCTCGGGGTCCTCCAGGAAGAGCTGGAAAACGTTGCTGGGGAGAAGGACGCCCCCGCGACCTGGCCCCGGATAAGCGGAAGAAAAAGGATGGATGGATGGATGTATCAAGTAGACCAGCGATGGAGCTTCTTCTATATCAAAACACTCAGAGGAAGACTTGCTTCCCAAAAGCCACATTATACAGCCCACAACTGTTCTAACACACACACACACACACACACACACATACAGACACAGCCAGCAGAAGTCACCTTGGCAGCGGGAATGCCCCCCAGTAGCTGTTCTTGTCAGGCTCAGAGAGCGAGAGCAGCTTGATGTCATTGTTATTGTTGTTACAGTTGTTGTGTACCACCAGGGGAAGAGTGTGGCCCCGGGTATCTGCTCTGTTGTCAATGACAGTCAATGACACTCTGCTGCTAAGTGAAAAGGATTAGCCAGATCTCTCTCTCTCTCTCTCTCTCTCTCTCTCTCTCGCTCTCTCACTCTCTCGCTCTCTCTCTCTCACTCTCACACACACACACACATTCACTGCACTGGTTTTGCTTATAGAAAGTTTTTGGACAATTCGAGGATTGAAAAATTAAGTACATGGGAAATCAAGAGCAAATGATGGCGAGAGTCAGATGAAAACAGCTTGTGGGCGTATGTTCTGGGTTTATGCCTTGAGCGGCGGTATCGACGTCCCGCACACACACACGCCCGAGCCAATCACGAGCCGAGCACGGCCGCAGTTTGCTAGGGTAAGCCACCTAGCTAATTGGCTAGAAAGACACAACAACTAACCATAATATCTCTATAACTACATTTGTAATTAGATTGACACATGTTCTATTACACAGACTGGTGACGGTTATGGAAAGTTAAAGTTACATCTCCTCTATCGTACAATTCCCGAACCTCCGGCTGTGCAACCACTTCACTCAGAGCAGCTGTCAATCATGACGTCTCACCCCCTTTTTATAGCATCAAATCACTAATAAAAACCAAACTTATCAGAGAAATTAATACTTGAACATACATCAAGGTGAAAAGAGCTACCTAAAATGACAGAAACCATATTTGGTAGAAATGTATTTGACGTGTACTTTGACTTTTTAGTTAGGCCCATGTCCCATCCGCTAACATGGAGGAGGCGGGCTTTATGAGCTATACTGCAGCCAGCCACCAGGGGGCGATCAAGATGTTTTGGCTTCACTTTTGGGGAGCTGTCATGTCGTCCGTCTTTATATATAGTCTATGCTGCGAACTAATAGGAATCATAAAGGTGTAAGTTGTCCAGCCAGTGCAACACAATTGACAGGAGAGAGAGTGAGATGTAGACCAGTTCCTGAGCAGAGGACTAAAGTTAAAACACCTGTGTGGGTGTACCATGGGCTTTAATGGTTTTTAGTAGGCTATCTATTTGACTATTCCTAACCTTTTACAAATGTAGGATCTGATTTTAGTTTTCAAAGCTGTATGAAACATTACAGATCAAACTGCTATGGTGGTTAAAAGAATGGTGAGGCAACAACTACTTTGGAAAGATGCAAAACCAGAAAAATACACAATTTTACAATTTGACAGTGTCATGGAGCCTATTTTCTCTACTCCCACTATACAATTTCCTTGAGTGGTATGTACACTGAGAGGAGAGTGTACATTCCTCATCTGTTCAACATTTATATGGGCCGTGAACTTGTGATGTTTGAGAAATGCTTGTTCATTTGTGTTTAGTCTTTCTGCTCACACAGGCTTTCTGTAGGGGGACTTTAATTCCCTGAACATTTAAGAAGGAGGGAGTGTGTTTCCCTTTTAAAATGTCTTTGTGGGAATTTTTTTTGCTGTAATGTTAGTCATTTCCAAAGAAGGGAATGTTTAGTTGTTTCTCTACTTTACTAACAACATTTATGTTTTGCTTATGTCTCTTGAGAGCGTACGTTTGATTAATATATTTTTTTCAAAGTGCATTTGACTATTAATTGGCTCCAAATCAGGGGAGATTGATGCCACCTGGGTTAAAGTGGCATTAATTCCAGAGATCCTCCCTGATTGGCCACAGACAGCAGGTGACAGGGTATAAAAGGTCATGGAAGACAGACACTGTTTTTAGGTCTCCAGGAAAGGCCAGTGTTTTGTGTACTGGATGGTTTATTTTTCTCATTATTTGTCTGCAGAGGTCCCTAAGTGATAAACCCAAGGAAACAGTTTATGTTCCTCCTTTTTGTGGCTGGTCTGAATACATTTTATTATTCTGGAAAATCCACATGCACCTGCTGGTCCATTCTTCCCAATCACACTATCAACCATCCAGACAGAATTCACTATTTCACGTTTCCCGACACAATTTAATTAACACAGCCTTTCAAATTTGTGCTGTAGACGATAATGCACATTGTTCATGGTGACAGCAGTTAGTTTTCTTTAAAGGAAACACTAACTTCTGACAACTATGAGCCCATGACGACAACAGCACTTGGCAAACGGCCAATCAAATGTCAGCGGGGCAGCAGGCAATCAGCCCCACTTGACATTAAATCCGCTTTCATTGCTAAAGGCTTTGGGCATGCACTTTGTTGTTGCCACAGCAGCCATTTTGACATGTCATTGCAGGGTAAACACATGTGCAATTAATAACATTAATTAAGGCCTTGTTCCATTGATGTGTTCCAGGGCTCTGGTACTGTGCATGCTGGCTCACTGGAATGGCTGTGACGCACTAAATAGAAGGGGACCATAATTTATTTTATCAATTATACCTGTGTTTACCCTGCTATGACATGCCAAAATGGCTGCTGTGAAAAGGGCCTCTTGGGACACTTGACATTGCGAGTGTGGGGTCATCCCCACATCGTGGCTTCTCGAGCGAAGCACAATTAAAAGACCATTTTAAAACTATTCCGTCCAGTCACTGACCTTAAATTGTGGAATAATGGTAAACAGCAGCGACCGAAGATTTTTAAGCCACAATTATATTAATTTCTAAGTTATTCACTTCTAGGCTACCACACTTTTTTTCTGCTGCAAGCCGGTGGGGCTCTTGCCAACTGTATTGGTGGCCTTGCTGTCAACATCTTGAAATGTCAGTGCTTCCCAAGTGTTTATTTCCCGGTCCAAATACACAGCTCTAATCACCTGCACACTGGTCATCGATGGTTAAATTTTTTATACTGTAAATTAAATATTGGTCTTCCCTGAGCGGCGTGCTCGATGTGTGATTGACAGGTTCTTTCATTAGCTAGATCTCGAGGAATGGGGGCTCGTCGACCTCTGTGAAGTAAGGAATATAACAGGAGAAGTTTCTCTCTGTTGCTGGATTTGTTGCCCTCAAAAAATCCAAAGTGCTCAGAGCAGAGACTATTAGCTATACTGCAAGATCCACGCTGTAAACCAAGGGGTGATCTTGAGTTTGCTCTTGTTGCTTCTCAACTTTGGAACAACCTCACTCACAGTAAATCAGTGCACAATTTCAGAAAGTATCTTAAAATCCATTGCCACTTTTCTGAAATGTTGTTTTATGTCTCCATATCTCTTTCTTTCTCTCTTTTCTCCTGACTGTTTTGCTGTACAAATTAAGTTGTATCAACTGATGGCATGTGAGGGAAAAAAAATAATCCTGAATTTCAAGCGTATACATTTTTGGAGGAGCACTTACGCTTGCAATATTGAGGCAATTACACATTGGAAAACCAATAGCAATCTTTCTGTTGAACTCTGGTAGTAGCAACAAATGTAATGCTCACAGGCACAAAACTTGTGTCTTGGGTCTTACTACAGGATAAGTGATAAAGTTAGATCTTCATTTCTTAAAGGGACTATTTGTAACTTTCAGAAATGCTTGTTAACAGCGACACCTGTGGCCGTTAATTCAACGAAAGTCAGCGTCGGGCTCGCGCTTGCTCGCTCTAAATAGACATGAACGAGCATCGCTCAAAACAGTGAGGCGACACACGTCAGCTAAAACCACAATATCACTCTATATTTCACCTGCTTGGCAGTAATGTTAGCTGACCAGACGAAGGTCTCGCCATGAATCAATGCTGATCCTAGTGTTGGCTTTTCCTGCTTCGAGGCTGAAGCAGGAAGAGAAACATTATCGTCTCCTGACTGCAGCCGCAGGAAGACACCGGCACCCGGTCAGAGAGGGCAACGTTTCTCGCTGTGTAGCCCCGTCACTTCACAAGACATAGGAAACCTCTGTTGGTCTGGAGGAGCTGCAGCATTTATTTCTGCACAAACGTCCACTGTACATTCACTAGATATTCTCAGAGCTAAACTAACTCTTCTGCAGTGTGGAGTGAGCGCGCATGCACGTCTAGAGGTGGAGCGAGAACGCGAGAATGCGCGCGGTGTGTTAGTGAAGGCAGGCAGGCAGCGGAGCAGTGACAGTGGGATCCCGACCCGGTACATTTATACGCTTAAAAAGTTACAAACAGTCCCTTTAATGCCTGAGTCTGAAAATAGTTGGATGATGGGTTTTCTATTTGATCATATTGGGTCAAATATGTTGGTCTGGTGATTACCTACCAATTTGTTTGTTTTTTTCTCATCCAGAAAATCCTGACCATTAACTTGAAGCACAGGTAAGTCTATCACACTTTACCTGTTTTAGACCAATCTAACTGCAACAGGGCTCTGATCACTTTATCAAACTGAACATGTGTTCAAACTATGTCATATTTTGAGCAGAAGTTTTCCCAAGACAGCAAAGTATCTCTGATCATTCATTAGATGTCTCAGCTAGTTTTTACCTGGCTGGTCACTGCCATCTTACGTCACTTTCCATATAAGGAAGACGCCAACACCACAACAATTGATTGTCATATCCGGACGCACTACATACCCCACAGAACTCAACACCAGAAGAGCTGTCCTGTAGTAATAATTATGCGTCTGGAGTCGCCACTGTGCACCACGTCACTCCACAACGTCGTTCAGCTGGCAGATAGGAAGTCGGGGATTCATATTCGAGGTATGTTTAGTGAGCAATCGTGTTAAACTGTGTTAATATAACCACCTGTAAAATGCAGCGGTGCAGATAACCCCAGTGTTGAGTGCACCTGTACAGGTAGGCGCTTTAGTTGCTTTATTGCCCACACTATTTCTGTACTGATCTTTACCAAAAATGACAAGTCGCTTTTATGATATAGGTGTCCAATGAGGTGGCATTTGAGCAGCTCAGTATTTAGCAGGTGTGATCATATGATCAGAGGTAGGATGAAGCAGTTCAGTACATTCCATTTGAAGGCCTTCCTGTGAAATCTGGCATTTTGTTTATGACTTTTCTCTTTATTTTTTTTATAGGATAAATGGCTACTGTTTTGCCTTTTTCTTCTCTCTCTCTCCTTTGCTTAGTTCTACTTGTTTATATTGTGTCATGCTTTAGCAGATATCCAACTTGCTTGCTATGACATATTCATTAATTGTTGAGCTTTGTGAGATGAACCATTTTGTTCTCCTCCTAAAGTGTCTTAATGCTGTTTCTGTTTCTTAATGCTGCTGTCTTGCTCTAGTGTTGATAACTGGGATGTAATGTTGTGGATGCTGGCCATTTGGTTTGCTGTGTACCTGCATGTGGATAAGTATTGCACAACACTTGGGGGTGTTTGCTTGCAGTGATGGGCTGTATTTGAAACTACATACTACTGACGAACGCAGTATACAGTACGTACTATGTTCCTCAGTGGTATGCACTATGAAACAGTTTATTTTGCAGCATACTAGGCAAAGCTTAAGCCTTAAAACTAACTCTTAAAGCACTGGACAAAAAAAACTAACTTATAAAAACTACTTTATAAGATACTGCAGGTTTAGCTCCCCAATCCCTAAAACAATTTATTCTAACAGCTCATAATGAAGTGAGACAAAGATCATCAGCGAGGGGAAACGGTTAATATAAAACATTGATCCGCAACATTTACTAAAAACTGCTTTTTCAGTTACAGCAACAAAACAGTGGACTGATCTCCTTACAGATATTAGAGTAATGTTAAAAAGGGTCATATTGTCTCAGCAGGTATCTCTCTGCCCCGTCAGAGGCTGCTCTTCCCCTCGCCTCTTCCCTCGCCACTCTGCTGTTCTGTAGCCGCTCTGTGAGCATCACTGGCCGGCTGGCAAGCAAGCTACGCCCACGGGCGATTGTGGAGCTTTTCACACATGGTGGAGCAGAATTTGATAAATTAAATTGCTAGCCATTCAACAGTCAGTCTGATTGCTACGTATACCTATTTTGGAATTGTGTTCCTCCCTGTCGCCCAGAGGTTAGTCTTGGGTGAACCCGGGTTAAGGTTTGGTTTAACAGTGCCTTATCCCCCGGTTGGGCAGGTCACATGAGTGTATGTGTCTTTAATGCAGTCAATCTCCATGGCCTTGAGCTCCTGTAACAAATGTGCAAAACAGATTTCACTAATTAATTTCTTTTGTTTTAAAAACAGCCAATAACAGCTTACATGACTTTTTTTTCTGGACATATGGTAAACTTTAGGAGCGACACGTCCTTTTTAATCAGTGAGAGCACTGTAAGATTTATCTTTCATTGAGCCTTAATACTGGCGTTTGTTTACTTCAGTCAACATTTGGATGAAACACAATGTGGGCCAATGACAGGACAACCCTCCTCTGAAGCTAAGGCTGTGTGGAATTGGCAACCCTATTGAGTCCAATGGGACACACTATTGATGTGATGGTGGACAAGAAAGGTTCCTACCTACATTCATCACAAAGGAATGGTCGATATTGTCGTACTGTACTTGGAATGGAATAGGACTTTAGCCAATTAAAAACCTTTCCAATCTCTTTTCCAATCTCTGTTCTGAAATCAAATTGACCAGGTTACGAGCACACCTATAGGGTTCTAAAGTGCCTTAAGCTAATTAGTTTCTACCCCCTGCCCATGCCTCTAAAGTCAAAGCTAACAATTACAATCTGGACGACCTGAGTTGCACTTCTGATGTTAGCCAATTACAGCTACTTTCCAAAGTCATATCATCCAATTACCTTTCCTCGCCACCCTGGATTCTGCAGACCCATTAGCCCAGACCCATTTCTCTGGCACATGTAAGCAGATCCTGGAGTCTGTGAATCGACATGAAAACACACCACTCCCGCAATCGTTTTCTCAAGTTCAAACCCTGTTATTAGCAGCTATCAAAGCCCAAATGTGGTTCCCTTCAACTCCAGCTGAGGCTAGGCATGCCCCCGTGCACTTTCTCTCTCATGATAATATGGCACTTTAAACTCACCTTCACTGGAGCAAGCTAATGATAACACAGAGATGGCTGCTCTGGGTGCCGCATACACTTTCAGGTGTCTGGAGTAGTAATGGAGAGAGTTTGAAGCTCCTCACGTCTGTGTTTGACTCATTGAGCCGGCATAAAATGAATCGCCTGATCTCTTGAACTTTGTGAAATGAACACGTGTTCTAAAAATTCCAGTAATCTTACACGAAAGAAACGTCACTAGAAACAGCTTGTTGTTTAACAGTAAAATTGCAGAGTTTAAAGTAACAGTGGTGTGGCTGGGATGGTAGATTGGACGTTGAACCATTTGCTAGTGGTGACATTGAGTTCTCTCTTGTGAATGAAGTTTTAATTTTCGGTAAAAATTTTTACTCTAAGTTAAACATGTTTAAATGGTTTTTTTTATGACCAATGCTAATGCTTTTTTTGTTGTTTATTCTTGCTTCATACAACATCTGTGCATGGCAATTACAGTATGGTTAATGTTCGGGGAAGATCACAGTTATGGTTAATAAATAGTTGAACATTAACGACAGGTCTTTAATGGGATGAGAACTACAGTCTCCTACATGAAATTCGAACACCGACCTCCACATCTTTACTTTCTGCCTCATTACACAAAGGGCAAACTACATCCTGCATTGGTGCTAAACTTTGGCATTGGATATAAATTGTACAAATTGGACATAATTCCTAGTGATACCGTGTTTACTTTGCATAATGGTGGCACCTTGGACATTGAGTCAGAAATTTACAACTGCTGTCTTTTTTATTATCTACAAGTGTGTACTTCCCGGTGCTTGCAGATCATGGTGGATCAAGAAACACATGCTAAAGTCATAATTTGTCATCATCATTATGATGAAAATTGGGTATCCCGTTTCACTTAATCCTTCCAGGATAGTAAAATTTAAATAAATGTAATTAGTATGATGATATATCAGTTAGAGGTTTCCTTATAATAAGAGATTGTGTTAAGGGGCATATCTGACTTGGGCTTACTTTATGTTTGGTACATAATTATGAATTGTTATTAGCACACTGATTCTTTGGTCATCTTTTTTCAAGCAACATACTTGCCTTGCTTTGAAACTATTCTCATATATTTGCCATAAAATAATGTCCTTATGCTATATAAGGACTTTATTTGTGTAGAACACTTTATGCAAAGAAGCAGCCAAAAGTGCTTCACAGATTAGATAGTATTATTATATCAATTTTTTTTTTTTAATATATATATATATATGTGTGCATTTTATTTTATCACTGTCAGAACAGAGCTTTTCATAAGTCAGTAGTTCCCTCTTCCAGCTCATGTGTGGCTGTTACTGAAATGATGAGTCACAGAAAAGCTGCTACTGCTGGATAAAAAATGCTGACAGAAAAGTACTGAGATATCAGAGAAAACAGCGGGAGTTTCTCTAAGGCTTCGACACAAAATAAATGCACTGAGTGGAGATACTAGAGAGAATGCACTGCTGGAGTGTTTGTGAATGATGGTTGTCTTTTTATATATTTATATCTCACAGACTTGAGTTGATTTTAAAGGCGGACAATCGCAAACCTAAAAGTAATGAGCCAAGTCTGTGTCTGTGAATGCTAATAGAGAGAAAAACTGTTTGAACAGCTGATGTTGTCAGTACAATGCTGTGCAATGCTGAGGAGTTTGATCAATAAAAAATATGAAATTCATGGATCTTTAGTTAAATTTTAATGATATGGGGTCTCATTTATAACCGTTGCGTGTGCACAAAACGGGGCCTGAAATGTGTGCGTACGCCACTTCCCACGCAAAAGTTGTGATCTATAAAAACAAACTTGACGAGAGAATGTGTGCACGCATGGGTCAGAGTTTCCGTACAGGTGCACACATTCTCCCATTATTATGGAGACAAGGGAAACTGGCGACGCAGATGGTGAGGTGGTGATTTGAAACCACATTGTAGAAATTAATTGTGAGGGAAGTCATTATAGGTACAATGATGCCTCTCGCACATTTAATTTCATATCACACGTTACTTATAGATCCACTTTATCATAAACATTTAAAACAGCAGTGTTATTTGTGCTAGTGAGCCATAACCATTCCATAAGCACCTTACCAATCTCGCCTGCTGCTGCTTTAACCTGACAAAGACCTTACCAATAATCAATTAGTAGTTTTATATGTTCACCTTGTACCTTTGAGTTTAAAGTCATATAAGCTACTGTTATTAATTCGGTGGATACTGCAGGTGATGTAATTATTAAAATGTGTAAAGGTTAGATATACTTTATGTGGGTCTTGTTAAACATTTGTCAGATACTAACTATTCACACTAAATTACTGTCCATGTCATTTCTGTAAAAAACAAACAAAAAACGATACAATTAATGGCAACCACATCATGGCTGTTGATATTTGTGCCCTTTTGCACATATTGTACAAACTATACTTACACGTGTGTGTCTTACACACTTGTTCCAGTGGCCTAAATATTGACGGTGCAACCGGTGTGGAGCACTGGGGCCCAGAAGCTGTCAGGGGCCCAGAAATCACCTTACGTCATATAAACAAACCACTTACTGTAGGCTACCTATCAGCTATGCGCTCAAAATCAGACTGGAGACGTAACCACTTATCTTCCTTCGTTTGTTCTTTTTAAACAGAAAATACACATTTAATAATGTGATATGTACTAGAAATTGCATACAATATAGCAAACAGCAGTTGGAAACTTTCATCTCTCTGGTGATCTCCCTCCAGCCAGCTGCCACCTTATTTCGGTTTTGTGGTGAAATGAGGAGGTATCGTATAGATAACTCCTCATTTCAACTTCACCAAACAGCTGCTCCTGGTCCATCGAGGCGATTTCAAGGCGAGCGGCAGGAATAAATAGAAACAGCTGGGCGTCTGACAAAAGTTCAGCTCAAAACATGTCGCTCACGGTCAGAACATTTCAATAAAAAAGGACATGGTTCTTAAGCAGTGTTATTACTGACTTTGCGGAGCACAAGACCTGTAGGATAAATGTCTAATGGGTTAGCACTGGTTTCTTTTTGTTATTGTGGAGTGGGATCATGGATTTAAATCTATAGCACTGTAATTATTGAATCACGTATGTTGGAAAATATGCACCTCCTGTAATCTGTGTCTGTGATAACATTTGGCCGTTGAGTCCAGGGAAGGGTGTGTTGATAAATTTGGCTCTCCGGCTGCTGTCCGTGGTGCTGATCTAAGGCTGGTTTGTAGTATGGGAGTTGCACGGTGGGCCTCTCCATGGTGGCAGAGCAATTGTCTGCTTTGCAATTGTCTGGAGTGGTTGTATGTGTACGTGTGTGTGTGCGCGCGAGCGCTTGTGTTTGGGGCGAGGGCCCAAGAAAAAAAAATTTGCACTTGGGCCAATCACAATTATGTTACGCTGCTGACTTGTTCCATACAAAACCAATATATTTTTTGTTTCAATCATTAGCACACTTGCATGCAATTGATGTTTAGCAGTTGGAGGAAAATAAAATAAAATAAAATAGAATAAAGCAATATTACTCATTGGATGCACCCCATGTGTTGCTTTATGTTGCTCTGATTCTTGGTTGCTTTAATCTAATTTAGCTAGCTAAAACCATCGACCCTTTTGGTGAAATGTCACGTTGGTAGGAACATTTAATTACCTGTCCACTCTGCCACCGTGAACCAAATTGCCACTTTCATTTTAAAAACTGCAAAGACTTGGTGCTGGGCTTGCCCCATGACTCACCCCAGGTGGTGGCAGGGTAAATTGTGCTACCAACCTTCACATCTCCTCCTTTTATCATTTCTCCCTCCAGGAGGTCACATAAAAGACGAAATAGCAAACAGCCCTCAGGGTGCCTGTATTTTGTGGGAGTTTAGTCCCTTTGTCTGAAGTATCAAAGCAGCAGAAGATAAAGGTGATATTAAAACAGTTTTCTTCTCATTCAATCACTCACCTTCCATGGGGTTTGTTTGTGCCTCTGTTCATGGCTTTTAATGCAGTTATAATTTGCTCTGTGCTACTTGTAACCCAGTTATGTACCTATTGCAATTGAATACCAATTAACTGTGCATGTGTATGGATGGGTAATGACTTTAAGGTATGTCCTGTGGAGTTTGAAACAATTTTGCTGGCTATGTAACAGGGTTTGTGATGCATTTCAAGTACATCCTCTGGTGATTGAATAGCCATTTGTGTTTTCATCTTTGGTTCATTAGCAGTCATCTTGCTTTTGGTCAATACTATCGACCAGAGGCACACAGAGAACATCCTCCGCAATAAAGACAAAGAAATGTTTGCCTTTATCTGTGTACATCCTTTATCCTGTAAAGCATGCTTTAAATCTTATCTTTTTATGTACAACTGAGACAACTGTGTCCACCTGAGATGTGTTTTGTCTCAGCTGGACTTTGCAATCTTGAGGCAATAAATGAGTGAATAGTTTTGCAAAATCATGTTCCATTCATATTTGTTTGTTTTGATTTTCAAACACAAACAAAGATTCCTTTTTTTTTTTTTTTTAGTAATGAACATAAAATGGGAACACACTCCCAAAGAATCTTGCTAAGTAGTTACATCAACTCCAGACAACACATTGAGTAAATGTACCACTGCTTTCTTCAAATGCGCTCGATGTGCTTGAGTAATTTTATGAGAACTAATCTTCTGTTTTAGTAATTATGTAGATGGGAAATGTGGCTTATTCGGGTTTTAAAACACTCCTAACAGAGTGAGTTGGCTACTATGATCCCAAAAATGCCTCTTCATTACACAGAGAAATTCTAGGTGGAGCAAACAGTGATTTGATTTGATTCTGCTGCAGAAGGTGTTTGGACAAATCGGTTTCATTTTGGGAAGAGTTAAAGGAGCAGTTATCTTAAATGTTTTTTTTGTCTTATATTTGTGCCGCACTACACTCTACTGGTAAGATCGTTTCATTATCAAGTAGCTTTACAGCGAGTTTCAGGACATTGTTTAGCTGTCTGGCAAGCACAACTTATTTTGTTTTTGGTTCACTCTGGCCACTCTCATAGTGTTGTTTTTGGCAGCAGCAGCTGTAAAACATTAGCAAACATATTCATTATGGTAAACATAGTGGAGTATTTAGCTGCTAAGGAGCCAGAAATTTCCCTCAGGAATTGGTAGAGACCAAAAACAGAGCTAAGAGAAAGAGTTGTACTTACATTCGCCAGGTGGACAGAGTGCTGGATGTGTATACGAGCAACTGTTTGCTCACAAGTTCGTCATATCAACTTAATACGTCAATGTTGTGTTCACACCTTTTCGCAGCCCCCCCAAGGGAACGCTGTTGCCACTTTCCAACCCGATATCACACCAAAGCGTGTAATTGACCAGATTGTCCAGCAGAGGATAGGTGTCAGTCTCACGTTTTGCCTCGCTGAGGCGTGATTAAACTCGTATATAAAGGTGCAGTACCAACAACGGGCAGCAAACCACTTAGTTAGGTTTAGGAACAACGTCATGGCTGGCCTTAAAATAAGAACGTAAACTAAGTACAATTCATATGGACTAACATGGCTTAGAAAACCAAACACCAGTCTTGAACACTGGTCTCCTTTTAGAAAGTCCTGTGTTTGTTGGAGCCATCCACCTCCCATCCCACCTGCCATAAGCAGTCTTTATCACTTTTTATTCTACGTTAGTAGCTCTGACTGTAGCATATTTACGTGGATGCATTTACATTGCAGTCAGTACAGACTACACGGTGTACAAATAACCCCTAAAGCAAGAACGCCGTTCTTATTACACACTTTTGCCTTGCGCATTATTGTGTCATTCACACGCCTTTTCGTGTGACCGGGCTGCACTTTTGCCTCATCTTTGTTTGCATTTTATAGCCTGCAAATATGACAAAAATGAAATCTGTACTTATAGGAAATGTGAGAGAGAAGAGAGAGCGACATCATGAGGTGACAGATGGCAGGAGAAAAGGAGACTCACCGATTCAAGCTGAAAAAGTCTGTAACAAAGGCAAGAGGTGAGAGAGAAATAACGATAATGGAAAGCGTTGCTACACCAAGAACACTCATTAACCTGTCCCCTCCTATCCAACCCTGAGCGTTCAGCTTTTTACAATGAAGGAAAACGATGTACCAAAAAAGGGAGGAAAAGAAAGAGAAAGCCCTTCATTTAGTCCCCCGTCCTGATCTCATGAGGAGGAGAAATTGGAAACAGAGACACGGCTCTTGGGACCTTGAGGAAATTAAATACTGAATTCAATGGGCAGGCCGACTCAATCACACCACGCTTTTGTAAAATGACTCGGGAATTGAATCCCTTGCCGCTTAGCTGGGGATGTTATTGCTTTTGTAGCTATTTCTGTTTAACTAGGCCCGGGCACAGGCCGGGTCACACACACACACACACACAAACACACATACACGCGTGCATATCCATTTAGAGAAAAATACATTTAATATCACACACATGCATCAGCACACACTCACACAAACAGGCTTTAGAGCCATCAGTGTCAGTGGTGGTTGATGTTCCTGGAAATCTAGAAGAGGAGGGAGATTTCCACATGTAGCTGTGACGTCTATGTGGCTATAGGCTCTCAGTGGGGTGTTTGGTTGAACAAGAGTGATTGTTGCTGTATGTATTGTTGTGTGGTGGTGCATTTTTTGGACTATTGTGCTGTCGCAATAACGGAACAATGGCATGGCACCGATTGTTATGTGAAATAGTTGAGTCACGGAAAATCACTTGAAATATTCCTCTTGAAAATTATGTGATTGGTGCTTCCACTTTTGTGTGCTCATATGTACAGTATGTGTATACATTTGTACAATCTGTGTGTCTGATGGAACAAAACGAGCTGTAGTGCGGCTGGTAAATACACAAATCTTTGTGTGTGTTTGTGAGGAAAGACAGTCTGACGGAGAGATATGAAGTTTCTCCCTAATGTGGAAATGAAAGATGAATTACTTGAGAAGTAACTTGAGATCTTTAGTTGAGTTGATTATTTTCTGCCTGTATTTGTCACTCCAACATGTAGTGCGCGAGCAATTACACTTTGTACTTTTCTGCACCAGCAGCACAACGGTGGCCAAACAGAAGCAGCTGCAGTCCTCCATCATCCACCATCAGTGGTCGCACTGCTGTGGCTGATGCATTTAGTTGGGCTCCTAAGTGGATAATACATGGAGCTACTGTATGAAGATGTTTCGGGTTGCAGTTATGTGCATAAAGCATGAGTCATTGGTCAAATGTCTTCGCAGAGGGTGCTGCAGAAAACGCAAACACAGTTTTCACTGAGGAAACAGCCGGGGACATCAACTCTAGTTTATTCCTTTTCTTGTTCACAACTGTTGGCAACAGGAACAGCGTATCTGCGGACAAACTCGAACCCGAAGGTGTCAGCAAGGGGAATTTGTGTTACAGATTGAGTTTCTTGTTGTGAGTTCACCTTTGTGTGTGTGGCGTCCTGAATTTGATCAACGTGGACACCATATGGTGAGGCTAATGAATAACGTTTATCTGGTGATTAATGTGTATCACACACGCACGCACGCAGATATAACCCAAGCAGACACTGAAGCTCATACCCTGGAACATGAACGTGTTTATGGGCACAAATATACACACATTCCCTTATACCTGCAGCGTCCAGTAAACAGAGTCCATCTGAAATGTGATTTCATTCAGTTTGTGTTGGTGAGCGAAATGCTGACTCCAGACTGAGAACATAATGCAAAGATACTGTCGTACTGAGCCATTCTCTGTTGATGTAATGTGGGCTCGAACACGCCACCGAAGGAAAAGTCTGGGGTTATTCTCCACATTTTAGAATATCTTTGATTATACCAGCAGCCACTGCAGGAGGTTGTTTATCCTGCACATTTTGTACTACCACATCACATTCTCCACAGCCAGCAAACACAGTTTGATTCTTGTACAGAGTTTTCTTTTTGTTCACCTCGGTATCCTCCCACAGACTAAAGACAAGTGGGGTGGAGAAGAGACGCCAGTGCAAGTGAATGGGATCGGGATTGTTAGCAATGTGACGAATGGCTTAACCAGTCGAGGCTGTCTTTCAATGAATGTCTGTTGGGAAAGGCTCCAGTACTCTTGGCAGGTTGGAAAGGAATGAATAAATATTGATAATTAATAAATGAATGGCATAGTGGTGCACACAATCAGGGGGCTTAGTCTGTGATTTTCAATAAAGATGTCAACACTAGAGACTCCAAGTTTCAGCCTAAAAGATGTATAAACATGTTTGATTTTCCTGCAGTATGTCTACAGTATGGAGCACTATGTGAGCATCATCTGCACCTCTTAAAGTGGCAGTAGGCAGTATATTTTTGGCATTGTTGGGCAAAAATGCCATGATAACCTTTCAGCATATTGTAATTCAAGTGTTCTGAGAGATAACTAGAGTTCTGCACCTCCTCATTGCTCTGTTTTCAGGCTTTAAAAAATCTAACCCGTGACGGTAGACTTTGACCAATCACAGGTCATTTAGAGAGAGAGCGTTCCTATTGGCTGTGCTCCGGTCATGTGACGGGACTTGGCGTTCCTTCACCAGATTTCACAATGGCGGTGGCGTCATGAACTTTCATTCTGATTCTGAAAACTTTTTAGGCGAGAAATAGGCATTAACGTAACATAATATTGATTTATATTTGATCAGCGCTGCCTAGTTTGACCGTTTGGTCGGAGTTCGCGAGTGATTGACAGCCAGCTCTCATAGACAGCAGCTGGACACCAGACCTCAGATCAGCTCTGACAGCTTGTTTTCCTCCAGTCTGTGAAATCTTGCAGATGCTGTTAGGAGCACCGGAGGACACAGAGGCACATGATTTTTTTCAGGTTACCTGTTTCATGTACTACTGTCACAATATAGTTTTATAAAAAATAACTTTTTCATATTTGCTCCAATCTCGCCTACTTCAGCTTTAATGTTACTGATTCAGCCCTTCTGAAGTGTGCTTTTTGTACCACTACCTGTATTTCTATTCACAACTGAGCATCTGCCTGCTTGTTCATGGCCTTAGCATAAGTAGTTTTGTAACAGGTTAGTAGTGCTTGACAAGTATTGACCTCATTGATTTCAAGACACAGAGAGCACACAATCCATCGATCTGTGTTATTTAAGACACATTTTATTATTCTCCTTACTAACATGACTGAACTCCTTATCCCCATTCACCTTCACGTCTATACTCCTTCATCTCTACCTGACTATACCTGCAGCATTAGAAAAACACACACATATCCAAATGCTCACACACATTCTCATACTGAGGGCGAAGAGAGGTTGCCTTCCATTTGCATGTGTTTTATGCTAAGCTGAAAATTGCATTTGTTGATGTTCCGGGATTAGCTTATTCAGGATTTACTGGAAAGCAGTGGGTTTTCTAAACAAGCCAGAGAGGATTTGGGCTGTGGAGGGACTGTGTGTGTATGTGTGTGTGTGTATATGTGTGTGTGCATTTCCAACTACATGTGCAATGATGTGCATATGTTTACCTTACTAAGTTTGCTCTCTTTGAGTTTGTCTTTGTGTGCGAGTGTGTGTCTCGGTTTGTGTGAGAGCGTATTTGTGTACGTAAATATATGTGCATGTTTGTGTGTGTGTGTGTGTGTGTGTGTGTGTGTGTGTGTGTGTGT